>ML842413.1:39768-50068 GCA_009831015.1 Picea engelmannii | reverse complement strand
TTAGAGGGCCCAATTGGACTCTCCCATTTCATATATCCACTGATGCCTCCAACACCTCAATAGGAGGGGTTTTAGGGAAGAAAGAGGACAAGTAGTCCTATGACATTTATTTTGTTAGCAAGAACTTGTCCCCTACCGAGTTGAACTACGCAATCATCAAAAAAGAATTATTGGCAATTGTTCATGCTATTAACAAGTTTTGTCATTACATTACAGGTTATGAATTATTTGTACATACCAATCATTCTGTCATTAGATTCCTTATGAATAAACCCATAACTAATGGCTGAGTGACTAGGTGGCTCATGTTATTGCAAGAATTTAATATCACTGTGCTTGACTGACCTGGAAAGGATAATGTAGTAGTTATTTTTCTTTCACGAATAAAAAATGAGGAGGATGATATCCCTATAGATGATAGTTTCCTAGATGAGCATATTTTTTCCCTCTCTGTCAATACCCCATGGTTTGCGGATATGGAAAACTATCTAGCTACTAGGAAGTTACCGTCTCATTTGTCACCTCACGAAAAGCGGAAAATTATTACACAAAGTGATAATTACTCTTGGGTTGGTCATGACCTTTTTCGCACAGGTCCTGATTTGATTATTCATAGATGTGTCTGAGAGGATGAGGTACCTGAAATACTATGAACTTGTCATGATGGACCATGTGGTGGCCATTTTTCTAACAAACACACAACATATAAGGTGTTACATTTAGGTTACTACTGGCCTAGCATTTTCAAGGATGTTGCCAAATATGTGACAAGTTGTGATAGTTTCCAAAGGATAGGAAAACCTACGTCAATACTGCAACCTGTGGATATCTTCAGTAAAACCCTAGTTCAGTACCTACAATCTTGACCCTTCAAACTTGCAACTTTATCGCTACTTCAAACTCACCGTTATAGATTTGTCAATGATACATGCCCATACAATTTCACAAAATAGATATTCAATGTGCTCAAAATTAGATGCTAATAAGAAACCCTTTCTCTCTTAATTCTACTCTCCAAGAAGCTTCCTTTGGGGGTTATCTTCTAACTGTTTTACCCAACTTCCTTCTTTTAGGGATAACCCCCTTTTAACTACTTTTCCCACTTGTAACCACTTTATCCACAAATAGTGCACTCACCACTACTACTTGCAACTAATTTATTTTTAATTATTTTCTTTTTGCAATAGCTTAACTCATGATTAACTCCTAATTACAACCACTTTGAATAGTAATCTTCTTCTAGAATCTTCTAGAATAATTTGACTTCTTTGACCTTCTAGGGGCTTCTAGATAACACATGAGGGTTCTCCAACTTTTCTAAGCCATATCTCTTCAACCGTGAGGAACTACATGACATAGCACATATCACCGGAAATGACATGACATGTACTATGTAATAGGTTTGGAGAGACTCAATAGTCTAGTCATCCCCACTAGACTATAGTCTCATGCAGTTTTTGGAAAAGTCAGCTAAACCTTATGTTATAATTTAAAGTTGACTTGAAAAAGTAAAAAGTAACTCACTGGGAGATTAGAGCGCTTGAGGTTGAGTTAGGAGCTGAACCTAAGGGTTAAATTAACTCAATAGAAGAATAGAAGGATGTATAAAGGAAATCATAGGGCGCACCTCTCTCTCATCTTGGATTATTATGCATTTGTCTATTGGGCTCTTGAGCACACAGTTTTGAGGCTTTTGAGAATACACACCCTAAAGAACAACTCGGTGGTGAAAGATTCCACCCATATTGTTCCAAGATTGGTCTCGAGGATGCAATACTCCACCCACACCATTCTACAACATTCATAGGTACCATCACCCATCTAGGAGAGAAGCAAGTCGTACCATTGAGGGTTTTCTAGCATGGGGAACATCATTCTTTTGAGAGGAGTTCGATCCAGGTTATTGACCTATCTTTTTGACATTCTAGCACCTAGGTATTTCTTGGAGGGCCTTGATCATTAGATCTTGTGTGTTTTTAGAGGGTTACTCTTGCCATATCAATATCTTGAGCTTTGGCACATTTTGAGAGAAGGAGGGTGCAACTGTGATTCAAATCTTCTCAGTTTGGAGGGGTTATACCTCATATCTGACCATGAGACTTCTCCAAGTAGCTTGTGGTGGCCCGATCTATTTTTCTAGAGAGTTTCAAGGTCTTTGGAGGCCTCATTCATTAATGTCGACATATTGAGCTTAATAGTTTTTAGGAGGGTATCATCTTGATTGAGGATTCAGCAGTTTGGAGGAGCAGATCTTGGCATCAGGGCATGAGGCTTCAGGGAGGGATTCTACTTGCCCTGATCTATCATTTGGTAGATTTTGGTGCTATTTGGAGGTCTTCTTCAGCTAGGTCGAAACTCTAGGTCTTCACAACCATCTAGTGGAGCGCATCTCCACCCAAGGGGGTTTGGACTTGACCCTAGATTCTTCTTGTATTGATCTTCATTATATATCCAGCCTTGGGGGCTTGCATCTTCTTGCCAGAGCATTTTGTAGCAAATCATATTTATCTATTGGATCTATCTGAGGTTATTCTAGTTCTGCATCCTTCTTGTATCAAGTTCTTTCTTATTACATCAATAGAGGTCAAATCTTGTTATTGGTTCCATATCTTGTGTTATCTTGTATCTTCATTTCTTATCTTCGTATCTAAACTTAAATAACTAAAATGTAAACCCTAAGGCCGAAACTTAAGAGGCCAACCTGCAAATTAACATACATAAACAAGAAAATCAGTGTTCAGTTAGTGTTCCAAGAGAAAAAAAATTGCCTTGGTAACATTATAGTGGTATCAGAGCTCTTATCCTCCCATCCTGTGAGGACTAGTGCATGCAGAAATTCAGTGGCATTTATATGGGTAGAAGAAGGAAACAGACAGGTGAAGCAGAGGCTAATATGGAAGGTTCAGGTGAGGACAGTGAGCCACAGGACTTAACAACCTTGACATAGGAACTACGTAAGTCCATACTTCAGACAGAGAGTACATTGGTCGCACACTTACAAGAGAGCCAGGAGGCATCACACAGAAGTCAGAGTGATTTGAGGGAAACCTTGGAAAAGGTATCTGCAAATCAGACCCTGATCTAACAGGTACTATTGGATATGACTCATAGAGGAAAGGGACCTGAAAAATATGCAAAATGAGAGGCCAGTAGATCTCATGGAGGGTATAGGCATCATCAGGAGAACATTCCTCACTATCACATTGAAGAACATAGTCATGGAGGAGGTGCACCACAGGGATAGACACACAGCAAGACCACCCATAGGTTGTACCTTCCTTCATTCATGGATGAACAGACACATCCCAACCATCCAGACAAGTTTAAGAATTAGTTTCATCAGTATGTCAGGGAGTACAACTCACTAAGCGCACCAGTTCATAGGAAAATCACATTAGATCAGTTTTGTGGGCTGAAATTTAGAAAAAAAAAAAAAAAAACAGGTTGTACCTCAGGAGAAACTACGAGTTAGAGTGCATTGCTGGAAAAATGGAGATCCCTTACTTTGATGGTTCGGCCAAGATGACTGCACAGGTGTGGGTGCAAAAACTAGACACTTACCTGCAGCGTAACCCTATGAGAGAGATGGATGCCATTAAGTTTTCCACCATGTACTTGGAGGGAAAATCTCATGACTGGTGGTACCATGGATTATCTACACTAGGCCACAATCGAATAGTGGAATACACATAGTTTACACAGAGGCTCATTGACAGGTTTGACCAAGGGGATCCAGAACTCCATTTCAGGGAACTCACACAACTCAGACATACAGGATCATCAGAGGGGTATATTGAGGAGTTTTAGAGGTTATCATTCATTGTACATGATGTATCACAATCAAGGCTCATGATGATCTTCACAGATGGTTTGATGGAACCCTTAAAGGGTTGGGTTAAGGCTTTCAATAATACCAACTTGCAGGATGTTATATGGAGGAGGAGAGATCTAGGCCCAAATGAAAAACCTAAGTTTATGCCTAGACCACCTCTAAAAACTGGAGGAAGAGTGTTGGGCCCGATATATGATCAGTTTTATGACAGTTATAAGACACTTTTGCTAAATGTATATATGTGTTTTTCATGTTTTGGAGAAGCTTTTTGAAGAATTTTGTGCCAAAACGGTATAATCCACACCAAGTATGTATAATTCATGTTTTATATTGATCTTGAGTATAATTCATCATGTTTTTATGTTTCCAAGGATCTAATTCAAGTTTTTGGCGTTACAGGGAAAAATCGCATCACGTTTCTGCTTCTGAAACTCCGTCTGGCACTCCATCCAGTACTCGATCCGGTACCCAGTCCGACACTCCGTCTAGCACCGTGTCCTGCACAAAAACAATGGGAGATTTGGCAGTTATGGTATTGGAGACCAGTGGTGGGCGAATCAGGAACATGGGTTTTTCTCGTGCTTTCCCCCTCCAACTACTGAACTTTTGATAACTCAATTTAGGTTGTTGAGCAGGGTGATTATTGGCTGGCTCTCTTTCAGTAGTTAGGGCACCATTAATGTGATTTGCTATTTTTAGAAGTGGTTCGACCCTCCAGTGCTCGACCACTTGTTCTGTAAATATTATAAATACCACCGTGGTGGTCATACAATAGTTAAGAAGCAATAGAAGAAGTAGAGGATTAGAGACAAATACATTTTCCTCTGTTTTTGCTATTTTTCAATTGCCAGAATTATATAAAACTGTGTTTTTGAGTTTTCATGGTGAAATCGATTTGTTGAGTTCATGGTATGCCTTTGAGAAGTGACCACGACTTGTTGTGCGGCCTACCAGCAGTCTAGTAACTGTTCTTTAAGTTGTTTATGCATTTCATAGCTTAGATGTCTCTTTTTATTTCCTGTACATGAATTGTTCTTTTATTTCTTTTCTTTCTAATTTGTTGTTGTAGTTTAAATATTTTAACTCTCATTTGCAGGTTAGTATGAAGGCTTGTGTTAATATGTGTTGATTCTATAGTTAGGAACGAATTTGCAAATTTATAGACTAACCCCATGTGCAATTAGATAATCGTGTTTTATTTATGCTTTTAGAATCAAGTTTAAAATAGAGTTTGAAATAGAGTAGAACAAAGTTTTAATTTATGTTTTCCTTAACAAGGATTTGATGGATGGATAGGATTAGTTTTAGTTTTTAATTATAGATTGCTTATTCTATTGTCATGTAGATCTTGCTTAACTAGTTCTTAGTTAATGTATTCATTAGTTTACATTTTATATGTCATGCTTTAATTTCAGTTTTTAAGCATTTTCCTTCTTGCACTTTGATATAGCATAGTTTCATTTTATGTACTTTCTTTCCTAGAATTAGATTTCAATTCCAATTCTTAGTTAATGGTTGAATCTACTTATGAATTTTTCTTACATACCATAGAAGTACAATTAAAATCTTGTTATATTGTTGATGGTTAATACATGAGTAATAATTCCATGAATATGCAGGGCAATTGATGATTGTTTTAGTAATGGATAAGTTCTCATTGAATTGTTTAATCCACACCTTTCACTTTGCTATTGAAATCAGTATTGAGTTTATAACGCTTGAATTATCTTTTGTTGTCAAGTGCCATCAAGATATTATAAGACACCGAAGAAATTCACACAACCACCAACACTATATTTGAGTTTTCATAGGTTAAAAGATAGTTTCTTTCTTTCGTAGATCAGAAGATAGTTTTATTGATGTTGTAGAATAGATAGTATTTTGCTTTGGTATATTAAAGAGCAATTTGCTTATCATAGATTAAAGGTTAGTTGTTAGTTCTTCCTTCTTTCAATTAAATAGATTTCCTTCTATGAATTAGAAATAGTTTTGAAGTTTGAATTAAGAATAGAGTTCACTTGCCTCTTAGCTTAGTTAGTTGTTTAATGAGTAGTCTTAATTAGTTTACTTGTTGTAGAAGTTATCCTAGGATAGTTATTTGTTTACTTGCTTCAATAGGTTACTTGCTTACTTGTCTATTCTTGCTTTGATAGTATAGTTATTTATTTCCTTGCTTTCAAACGATAGTTGCTCATTGAATTTAGGTAGGCTAGTTAAAGTAGTTTTCTTTTGCTATTTGCTTATTGTTATGCTTAAATAGTTTCTTTTGCTTATTGTCATGATTGAACTAGTTTGCTTCAAGTAGGGTTTTCACTTGTCTTCTTAGAACTAGCCATTGATCCTTGGTCCAAAAGTACTTAGGTTACATAGTTTCAAGTTGCTTAGTAGGGTTTTCTCATTAGATAACGTTTCTTGAATAGATTAGCCCTTAGATAGCCATTTCCTTAGTTAGACTATACTACTACAAGCCCTTCTACTTTTGGCATATATTTTGCTACAACTCTAATTTTACTTACCCCGGGTTGATAATTTAATTGAGGGTTTTTAGTGTGTTTTTAGTGCACATAGAACACCCATCAAAGAGACCAAAGACCTCCAATGAATCCATAACAAAGAGACCCAAGGGGGTTTGACAGGGGAAGAGACAGGATGGATGAGAACACTAGAAGAGAACTGAGAAGAAAACAGTTATGCTACACATGCAAAGAAGTAGGACCCATCCCACAAGTGTATGGGCTGTGGAAAGGCTCATTATATTGAGGTGACATCTGATAATGAGGAAGATGAGGATTTTGGCCACATCCAGAACATAGAGGCAGACACCACCAAAACTGCAAAAGAAGAGGCTATAGGTCAAGAAAGTGGAGCAGAGGAGAAGGCTACGTTGGCATCCATCAATAGGGTACCCAAGATCAACACCTTCAAGATGAGAGAGGTATTATAGGGGCAGAAAGTTTCGGTGCTCATTGATGGGGGTGATTTACACAACTTCATTGACTCATCACTGCTACAAAGGAGGCACATACCCACAGTTGAATTTAAGGGATTCAAGGTGGAGGTAGCAGGATGAAGCACCATGCCTTGTAACAAGTACATTCCAGGGATGAAGCTTACACTGGGTAGGCATGGCTTAGAACATGACTTTTATGTGATGGAAATCCTTGATACAAACATAATCCTTGGAGTTTAGTGGCTCAGTACGTTGGGACCTATCACCACCAACTACAAGACTATTGATATGTCTTTCATAAAGGAGAGTGGGACAAAGGTAGTTCTCAGAGTCATGTCAGGAAACACAACCATGGTATTTACAACAAAGCATATGGAGGCCATTTTCAGAGGAGAGGAGATTGTATATGTTGTTAAGTGCAAGATTTTGGCACGTGTGGACAAGAAGGGGAAGATTCACTATGCACCAGAGATTCAAAGGATCATTGACAAACATAGTAAGGTCTTTGGACCCATTCCACCAGAAGTTCCACCAGATAGGGGATTTGAGCATATCATGGAGTTGGAAGAGGGGGGAAAACCAGTCATCACCACTCCCTACCGGCACCTAAAGAAGTACAAAGATGAGATAGAAAATTCCATCAAGGAACTATTAGACATGGGTCACATTAGACCAAGTTCCAATCCTTTTTCATATTCAATGGTACTGGTCAAGAAGAAGGATGGAACCATGAGCATGTGCATTGATTTTAGGGCACTAAACAAGAATACTATTGAAAATAAGTATCCCATTCCGAGGATTGATGAGTTATTGGACAATCTCCATGGGGTTGTTTAATTCACAAAGATTGACTTGCACTCTAGTTATCATCAAATCAAAATGAGGGAGGAGGACATCCCCAAAACTTCCTTCAGGTTTCACTATGTCCACTATGAATTCTTAGTGATGCCATTTGGATTGACCAATGCACCCACCACATTTCAGTCATGCATAAATCATGTCTTCAACAGGCAGTTGAGGAAACATATTCTTGTGTTTTTTGATGACTTGCTAATCTATAGAAAGACTTGGGAGGAACATCTTCAGCATGTGGAATAGATTTTAACTATCATAGAGGACCAATTCTTGTATGCCAAGGATTCCAAATGTGAATTTCGGATGACATAGGTCCTCTACTTGGGGAACATCATTGGAGTTAAAGTGGTACATGTACACCAAGAAAATATCCAAGCGATAGTTGATTGACCCACACCTAACACTCTTACAGAGTTGAGGGGATTTCTCGGTATTTGCAATTATTACAGGAGATTCATCAATGGGTTCTCACAAATTTGTGCACCCTTGACTGATTTGACTAAGAAAGGAACTTTCAAGTGGAGTGAAGAGGCACAATATACATTCTATCAGATGAAAAAGGTTTTTATTGGATAAATCGGTAGGTGCGGACACTAACAGATATCCCTAGATCCACCTGGATCTAGAACAAAATGGGACAGGACACGAATCTTTCCCTAAGTTGTAGTCATTGAATATACTAATAAAAAGGAATGAGTGACATACCTTTATATTGCTTCCTTAGGTCTCTTTTTTTCCTGCTTCACTCCAGTGCTCTTGTGAAATTAGGTCCAAGACAACACAAACCAACCAAAGTGAAGATAGCAAAGTATATTCAATGTCAACCTATGCATATGATCAAGGAGTTGTGCAATAAAATAAGAGTGATTTTATGAGAAAGGGACATGCCGCTGTATTATATTAAATGAAAGTAGAAGATACAACCAGATCGCCTTGATGTCGCAAGCTTCCTTTCAGTGACCCTTGGTTCCAACAAACACACTTTCTCTATCTTTGCATGAAGAAGATCCAATACAACTTGATAGACCAAAAAGAGTCTCCAAGCTTCTATCCAAGCAGGGTTCTTCACACAATTCTTTCACCAATTCTTCATTCAATCTTGCTTAACCTTTTCCATGAGAATCCTTTCAATATATAGGAGAAGGAGGGATGGTTACATGGATGAGGATGATCCCACCAAATCTGAGAAGTCAGTAGGATGCCAACCATGTGAATGCCAACTCATTTTCTAGAAGATTCCCTTCTAGAACCTTCGTGACCTCTTATCTTTTCCAAGATTAAAAACAGGTTCACACCCTATCTATAGAGTAGACTGTGAACAATTTGCACCCCAAGTGTGGGTCACCTACGAGAATGGAGGATTTTTGCACCCTGTAATATAGGCAGCCTGCGAACTCATCTTAAAAATGTGTTTTTGGAAGAAGACAACAGTCACTTTTCTCAGGCAAAAAGTCCTTGTGGGAGCCTGAGTACATCACTAGTAGAGACATCACCAGAGTGACCAAAATCATGTGTAACAGAATTCCCCCCAAAGTGTGAGGCCGGAACTTGTGACAGCCGAAATACTTTGTAAATTGCGTGTGTGTGTCAGAAACAAGGAGCGCACCTAATCGGAAACCTGCAAACAACCAAGCATCTGCAGAATATAACACCAGTTTTGAGGTAGGCATTCCCATGCTCAGAGCACAAATGAATGGAATCATAAATGTAGGTCATGGCCACCAATCATACACTGTGGATCCATGTCGTCAAAATGCGACATAGCCACTAGGAATACACTATGGATCTATGTGAGAAGACTTGAATAATGACATAGCCACATGACATACAAAGTGGATCTATGTGCCGATACAAATCATACATACTCCTTCGCAGCCTGGATAAAAAATATGAGACCTAGCGTCTTCAATTCCGTCACCCGTAAGTACGAATCTAGCCATGCAATTACATGTGTTGAAGTCGAACATGGTTGTTATCACTGAAATTTCGTCCGCAAATGGTTACAAGAATTCAGCATCGTCAAACAGTTATGAAGCCATCCATGGACCTGAATTAACACAAAAGCATTCATAAAGAGTCAAAAACTATACAAATAGTGAAAAAATTGAAGAGCGCTATGAAGACAATGGACATGCACGCACATGCGCGAAGCAGAAATGCAAGATTCACACACATGCGCATGATGCGCGAATGTTGTCGCAAAAAGCCGCGCACCTGAGAAACGGCGCATTTATGAGAGTGGTCGGCCTCCCACCCACTTCTGGTTTAGCTTCCAAGTTGATTTGACACTCAAATCTGAACTGGATTCAACTGGGTGGCTGGTTAAAGACCTATAAATGCCCTAATTAGCCTCTTTACACACTACAAACTAGTTGGAAAATATCTCAAAGGAATGCTATAAAAAGGCCATGGATACACTTCATTTTTCAAGGAATTTCATAGCAAAGTTATGCTGCCATTATTCTCTTGAGGACTCCTCTATCCTCGCCAAGAGTATACTTGCATTATTGCTTTGGGCAATCCACCTCACCCCTTGAGTGGATTAGCAAAGAATTCTTTCACCATTTTCATTTTTATTTTCAAAGTTGTAAGAAGAGATTACTTGTGGGGGTCCAAGAGCCCTCCCTTGGAGGAAGAAGGGACTCATAGTCCCCTTGTTTCTC
>ML842413.1:29074-39668 GCA_009831015.1 Picea engelmannii | reverse complement strand
TCCACTGGGGAAAGGTATCAATTTCCTACCCCATTTGGGTTTTTCTAGCTCTTCTTTTGGTTTATTTAACTTGCAGGTGCACTAACCGGCCTAAGCCGACCTGCCAATCCTCCAATTCCAAGTTGAATTGGGAGAATTTCATCAGGAATTTTCATTCATGGCCGTGTGTCACTTGTGCGCGGGTTTATATCCCCACAGACGTGCATCGTTCGCACATGCACTCAAGCCATGATTCTGGTCTGCGCACATGCGCTCATTAATTCTTTTATGTCTGCGCGCATGCGCTCTGTGTGCCTCTGTCTCCACTGAGACCCGCGCATCTGTGCAAAAAATCACATTGTAAAGTTGTTGATATGTGGGGAAGGCCATTAGCCTTCTTAAAAAATATTTCAAGCATGTTTTAAAGCTGCACCACACTTAGTCCCCTCATCATATAAAGGGGTTAGTCAAAACACATAGGCACTTAGGGGGTTAAAATCAATTTCCCCTTTTGATTTCATTTTCGCCACATGGATGGCTTGTTTTGACTCAAAATATAAGTTGGAAATCATTTTTAATCACATTTAACTTGCATTGGGACTAAAAGTTGGATAACAATCACTTAGTATGCTCTTCTCTCGCGCCTTCAAGCGACCTTGAGAATCAGAAAAAGATTGTGAAACAAATTCATCTCCCTTAAGAACATTAAAACCTTTAGGAGAGAACAACATCCCTTCTTGAGACTCCTCTTAGTTTATTGTTTTTCAAATGCATCTTAATATTGTAATGGGCCCATACATGCCCACATGCTACAAAGATAGGATAGTGTTGAAAATTACTTTCTTAGATCAAATCACTAGGAAATTTTAAAGGTTTTGTAACGGGCCCATACATGCCCACATGATCAATCTAGGATAGTTTCAAAGCTTTTCTTAGATTACATCACAATAGGGAGTTAAAGGGATAGTAACGGACCCACATGTCCACATGCTATCTTCCTAGGGACTTTTGAATTACACAAGGTTGTACCAAAGGCAGTTAGTTAATTAGGCAATCAACACTTGTAAGGACCAAGCGAAGTCCACATGTATCAAGGTGACACCTAATTCACTAAAAATTGGCACACTTTCACTCATTCACACACAAAAGTCACTTATCACTCACATAGCTTCTTCTTGAAACGTGGAGGTCAAAGTAAGTTTCCTCCAAAGGGATTCCGAAAACAACCCACCATTTTCTTGACGAAACTATCCACTCCCATTTTAATTCAACGAGGTTGGTTCACACCCCCAAACCTCTGAAAACAACTACATCTAAAAAATTTATAAAAACTCATTAATTTTTCCTCCACAGGAGGTGCCAAAAGAAATTTTTTAATCTAGGCAGGATTTCAGGGATAGGCATCCAAATAACTCCCCGTTATCCGGTTCTCACATTGTCAAAACCATAGAAGTTGTCAAATAGGGAACTGAAAATCCTCCAAGTCAAGTGTTCCTAACACCATAAGGCAGGGAAATACCCATGAAGGGTTGAAGGCTGAGGTCTAGTTGTTCTGTGCATCCCCCCTTGAGGCACCCACCTCTTGGACAGGATCCATCCCATGACCCATTTCTAAGGCCAAAAATCTGAATGTCGCACTTTGACTGAGGTACCTAGTGACCAAATTTTAGGACATCTACCCAGGTGGAAATTGTGGGCTGAAATTGCACCTTGATTGGATTTTGTGTGGCTATTAGGAAATATCACCATCTCTTTCGGGATATGCCCCCGTTACCCCTCATTATAACCAATTGTTTCATCCTTCACTAGTTTCTCTTTCGGTGACTTCAGACCCCACTGTTGAGTACTATTGGAAGGTTCAGTGCTATTTGAGAGGAAGGACATTACGTCTTATAGGACATGAGAATTTGTTTTATTTGATTCCCCACACGGAAAAAACCCACTTATCCACATATATGCTTCTTTTTCAAACCATTTTATGTATGATGCACTTCTAACTACTTTTTGATTTGGATATATATATTGTGTAAAGTTCGAAAATTTGCAACAAAAGGCTCTTGTTTCTTTATTACTCTCATCACCATTTGCACACATTCACTCAGCTAGTTGGACATCATAGGGGACCCACAGAATCCCCATCGTTCCCGACACTTGCTAAACCTCCCTCCTATCTTAGGGGGAGTGTCTGGTCTTTCCCACTCATTGGCACCACCTTCACACACTCCTGTGAGTGATACTATTTTAGGATCATCTTTGCTTGGTTCCACATTACTTGGGTCCACTTCCCAAGGTCCTCTGTCCACTCGCTCTCCTTTACACGAAAGCGGGGGACCAACTTCCTCTCAAAGGGGAAGTACCAACCCACCTAGCCCCCCTCGAGGGTCAGGTTCACAACACACTTACACCATGGCTGGAGCTAATACTCCACCCCCACTACAGATGCCATATTTAGCCTCTCTTCTTCTATTTCAAATTTTGTTTCTCTACCATAACAATGATCAACTTCTCAATAATATTGCATCATAAATACCATGATCAGCTATTCTTTTGATGATCCTTGGACCTGTCCATGCATCAACCATATAAACATGTGCCATACCATACATCATGTGTATACCAACATACTATCTCATGATATCAACAATGAAAAGTGAATCATAAACAAGAATCAACCATAAACCAGTGCATCAACCATGCACCAACCTATACCAACAATTTGTACCAACACAAGTGCATCAACTATGCACAACACAACTTGTCAAAACAACTTGCCATATCAACCTGTCTCATCAATCTCATCGACCAGATTAGATATATTCACAAAGATCAATCACCAAGACAACTCTCAACCATATGAAGAATATCATCACAATGTGCATCAACCAAGACTACTCACAAATAGCAACAATATGTACCATAGTCAAGATGTGCCACATCATTCATAATCCATATGTCAATAATACTACTACCAAGTGCATCTAACAATGTACCAAGTATGTATTGATTGTGCATCAACTATAGATCAAGCTATGACTCATCAAGATGTACCAACATCACCATACCATGTGCCAACCATGCAGATAAACCATATACCATACACCATATACCATGAAGTGTATCTCAACCATATGCCAAGAATATATGCCAAATGTGTACCAAGTATGTATATATATAACCAACAAGTGCCTCATACAAATGCACCAATATCAATAACATTATCAACCATACAACATGCCAACCATGTACCTCATACAAGTGTCATATCACTCATGAAATGCCTCAATCAGCTACCATAAACCATGTGCCAATGGATCTAAGATATGTACCCACAATGTATTTCAACAAGTAGGCCTCAACCAACATTCACCATAACATGTGTCTCAATCATGTACCCAACATGTACATCAACCAAGTGTCAAGATATTCAACAAGTAGGCATCACACTATCATAAAACCTTACATCAAGCCATGTGCCAAAACTTCACCAACAATGTGTCCCAATATGTATCTTCAAGCATAAAATTACCAAACAAATGCTTCTCACAATACATCTCAAGATATATCAATAGAGCTCACATATGTACCAACCATGTACTACAACATATCTTCCTCAAAACAACAAGTATA
Organism: Picea engelmannii; assembly: GCA_009831015.1. Lineage (NCBI taxonomy): Eukaryota > Viridiplantae > Streptophyta > Pinopsida > Pinales > Pinaceae > Picea > Picea engelmannii. The sequence goes on along the minus strand of ML842413.1, from coordinate 36,062 downwards.
ATACAGAAATGATACGTCTAGACATGTGCCAAGAATATGACTCAATAGATCAATGATATACCTCTATCTAGTATCACATTACCCATGATATACCTCATAAACAAAGTGACATAACCTTACTGATAGGTACTTAACATAACTAGCACTATACCCTAACATAAATGACTCAATCTGCACACCATAGTTTGTACCATGCATCCAAGATAGGCCTCAAGCATATGATCCAAAACTCAACCATATATCATCACCATACATTCATCAAACACACATACAAGTATACATGTAGCTCTATTGTTGACCTATAACATCAGATATTAGACAACTTGGGTTGTACCATCAAACCATACTACAATTCATCCATACACCCCCCCTTCTTTTTTTCAAGGCTTTACCTCAAATGCGTGACCTGTTCTTCAGACAACTCGTGTATGTACGCGACCTTTCTATAAGTCACCTCATGTATGTACACAAATTCTCCCACAGGAACCTGTGTATGCCTCAGAAAATATTAAGCTTTCCTCATTCTTTATGCCTTCATTCATGTCTGGTTGTCCAGTCTTCTTCAACCACTTCTAAGGGTGTCCTAGTTTCTCAATACTTGTTCTCTAAGATTCCATTCTTTCAACATTATTATTCCATGTTTCACTTTCTCTTCTTTCCATATTGTATGAACCATTCCTCATTGAGTGTCTTCTTGAATTCCAGCAATCCTAGGATTTGTGGCCAAACCCACTGCAACTATAACATCTCATAGTGTGACAATATGCAACAATGTATCCCACAAGATTACATCTCCAACATATTAATATGTTATTGAATATTCCAACATCTTTCCTTATATAATGTATGCAATCCAAATATTTTTGACCATATTCATTACATGAGAAAAAATGACCATTGAAAACATCTTCATCCATGTGCTTTTGTGTCAACCTTGAAGGTATCTCTCTTCTAAATTTGCTTTGAGGTGTGGGACTGGCTTCTTGGTGTCTTGTTTTTTCTGATCTTCTGAATATTACCTTTCTTTTTGTAGGTGCTTGACTTGCAGCTTTGCTTCCACCCTTTTAAAATGAAGGGTCTGCTTCATGCTTCTTAGAAGTTTTTTCTTCATAGTGTGTTGCTTCCTTGTTGTATCCAAGACCATATTTATCATTTGGTGATTTTTGACTATCCAAGACTTCATCCAAGATTTTTGAGTTGTTCATGAACTTGATATGAGTGTTTGACTTCTATGGTTTCTTTCTGAGATCAACAAATTCTTCCTCCATCTTATGACATGATTCTTCTTTTTCATTTACTTGATCCTTCAATAGTTCCTCTATCCTTTTGGATTCTTCAAGTTGGGACCTTAGATTGACATTTATTTCTTTTGTTTATTTAAGATCTTCAAGGTATTTTCTAAGCTCATCCTCTACCTTCTTCTTTTCTTCTGCTTGACTAATTATTTCAGTCCTTCGTCTCTTCATCTCTTCTTCTTTTTCTTTTAAATGAGTCCTTTATTCAAATATGACCTTTTGAGTTGTTTCACTTTCTTCTTGTTTCTTGGGCATTTTATTTTGGTGCCATGGTATGATTTTGGTATTTTTCTAGGGCTTCCTTAGTGATTTTTTCAAGGTCCTCAAAAGCATATGGATTATAGTCTAATTATTCTAAAACATCTATAACTTTATCTTTAAGATTCAACAAATAATCTTCTTCATCTATAAGATAATTGTTAGTTAATTCTACACAAACTTCTTCTATATCTTCTTCTTCAATTGCAAGAGAACATTCAACATCATCACATTTAGAATTATTGCAATCAAAATATTTTGGAGAGTCTTTACCTTCATTGATGATTGAGTCTTGATATGCCTTTTCTAGCTTCAACCATAGCTCCTTGGCAGAGGTACATCATACTATGCTTTATTTGATAGAACCTGAGAGTCCATTTAAGATGGTCTGAAAGCCACTGCATTATTCTTCTTTTCTTCCTTTTGAGCTGTAAATTTTGACTAATTCTTCAAGGGAACTGATCCAGCAACAATTGTGTCCCAAACACATGCTCCTTTTGAATTCAAATACCCTTTCATTTTTATTCTCCATGTCGAGTAATATGTCTAATCAAAGAAGGGAACTTCATCTACATGTTCATGCATTTGTGTGTCCATGGATCTCCTTCAAAGATTGTAAATATTATAGTGAAGGCTTGCTCTAATACCAATTGTTGGACACACCGACCACACTGAGAGGGGGGGTGAATCATTGTGTGTCTCTTTTTACACTTATTTAAAAACTTTAGTTGGTAACTAATTCAAACATCATCATTCATTACTTTCATTCATAATTAGTTTCTTGCATGTAAACATATATCAACAACATTTATCAATAATAAAGAACTATGAACCATCATCACAATGAACACAATGAGCACCAAATACATGTGTAATATTTTTGTATTATCTTTTTACATGAGACTACACTCTTCGAGGTTTATTAACACCAACTGAAAAAGAGCACCAACTCTCAAATACAAAACCCATATTGTAGATCTCAACACCAACTTAGATGTGAGAAACTCAAGTACAAGACCCAGCTTGTAGACAGAAAAAAAGTTGTCAACAAATACATGACCTCTCTATACTTCAACATGTGTATGTACGTGACCTAACTATACTGCAGCACGCATATGTATGTGACATGTCCTCTATCATCCTGCGTACACCTTCAGAAAAAACTAGGGTTTCTAGTTTTCTAAAACTCTGAAACTTTTATGCCTCTGCCACATCCACTTGTAACATATCACTATATCCAAACTATGTCATATGTACTATGTCATCAATGAAACATCTCCAACAACCTATGCATGTCCCTCATGCATACATCATCATACAACATAGATATCCCTCAACCAAATCAAAACTGCAGCATACATAAAAATGTTGCTCACTCAAACAACCAACCAGCATATACCATATCTAGATATCACAACAACCATACCAAGAATGCTTCAATAATTCATCATACCATAATAAGATATAAGAATCAAATAAAACAAGTAACCTTACCAGAACTTATGTAGATGATCTAAACCTGTAGAATGTTTATCTGGGAACTTGCTTCAGACTTCAGGGACCTAGCACCAACATCAACTCAAGTTTTTGTGGCCTTTTCATATATACATCACTTGTCTTCTTTCATCCTACAGATGTATGCGACTTGGCCTTCTATGGCACCCGTATGTACATGACCTGGTCTTCTATAGCATGCATACAGCTTCAGAAAACTAGGGTTTTATGAAACTCTACAACTACGAAACTTTCTTTGTCACTCCTCCTTCGCTACCTTAGACTTGTGTAGCTTTCGATGTATCAATGAGTACCTAAAATGAACATTTCAAAAAATAATAGATATTCAAACTGCTCAAATTCATATTCATAAGAGACCCTTGCTCTCTTATTTATACTCTCCAAGTAGCTTCCTCTAGGGATTACCTTCTAATTGATTTACTCATCTTCCTTATTTTATTTCTAACCCACTTCTACCTACTTTGTCCACTTACAACCACTTTATCCACAAATAGTATTCTCACCACTTCTGGTTGCAACTAATTTATTTTTAATTATTTTCTTATTGCAACAACTTAACCCATGATTAATTCCTAGTTGCAACCACTTTGACTAGTCAACTTCTTCTAGGAGCTTCTAGAATAATTTGACTTCTTTGACCTTTTGGGGGCTTCTAGATAACTCATGGGGGTTCTCCAACTTTACTAATCCATATCTCCTCAACCATGAGGAACTGTGTGACATACCACATATCACCGGAAATGACATGACATATATTATCCATCCATGATAGTCTCACCTACAAATTCATTGATCTTCATTACATTATTCATCAACGAAACTTGGGTTCCGTAACCACACTTGGGGGTTTCTTATAGACTTATTAAAAGTTTCTTCCTGTGAGGGTCATACTTAGATATACGTCATAAGGGGACCACTTTGGAGACTTCTCCAATTATAACCATCACATCCATCCAACCAATTGTCCAAATCAATTGGCAAAACCAACTGTCCAACGATCTTATCCATATCTCTGGGGCTTTCAGAATGTGCTACCAGATCAAGGGTTGACATCAATATCTAAGGGTTGAAATAAATCTACAATATCACTCTCCAAGGGTTGACATCAATGACAACCAACTATCCAAACCAACTATCTATCAATCTAGACCAATTTTCTGACATGATCTCCCTTGAGTTTTCCAATAGTGAGATTCCTAGTTACCTGTGCCAAAGATACCTGGATAAATGAATGGGATGCCCGATGGAATGAGAGAAGTGAAGGGGTACATTTCTTAGGTTGGTTATGTCGAGAGGAAAAGAGTTGGTGGAAAATAGGAATAGTTGTAGGAGAATACCAGTGGGTTGTGTGTTTTTTTGAGTTGTGAGTGGACAGTGAGAGACCACCCTCTTTTGTGGATTGCTAGACCCAACTCAGGGGTGATTTTTTGTTGAGATATGCAACATAAAGTCTATGGTTGGGTGGAAAATTCATCCCAAGCAGCTATTTGCATAATCATTTTTAAAAGATAAGTGTTTTGTCTTGTTTCTATGTTGCATTATGAGTTTAAATGTTGTGTATTAACTATGTGTTTGAGAACGATTTATGTGTTACTATATTTGAGTTTGTTAGTTTCATTTTATGTTTATTTTAGAATGTTGTAGATTCATCTAGTTCATGGTATCAACAAATGGTTAAAAATGTGTGTTTTCCTGTAGTTGGTAAGCTACAAGATTAGTTAGTAGAAAGTTTTAATTTTTTGAGTATTTCCACATGTAATGGACCTCAACTCAGCTGGGGAATGTTACACTATACTTTTGTTTCTCAGAGAACCTACTTTCTTCATTTTGAAACAAAGAGTAGAAGGTTATTAGCTACATATAACCCACATATGGATTGGGAAACCATTTATGAGGATGAGGAATTGCATATTCATGTAGGTAAAACTAACAAAATATTTTTTTCATCAACTCAAGTGTGGTAAGCCTCAATAAATTCTCTTTGGTTTTCCAACTAGAATGGAAAGTGGAAGAAATTTTGTCTAACAAAAAATTGTACTCTTTATCCCTTGGGTAATGTGTAGACTTTAGATAGTGGTTTTTAGGAGAGTAATTCCTCTACCTACTCTATAACCTTTGCATTCAAGTTTTCTAACAAAATAATTATTTCATCCTTTTCTTTAATTCCATATTTCTATCTTTCCAATTCTTCCTTTAAGGCTAGATAGTCACTTTAAATCTTTATCATGTCTAAGTCTTACATATTATGTATTCTTGGACTTCTCTTGCGAGGAAGAGATTACCTAGTTGTGGTTCTTCAATTAGATAACTCCTTGTTAATTACAATTGATTTCCACTTGGCAATTTCATTCTCTAATGCCCAAAGTTGCTCCATTGATTTCTCAAATTCATTTGTTGTGATGGTAGAATATCCTATGTTTTATCCAATAACTTGTAGTGGAGGTGTAGGAATTTGTACTTTTCTAGATGATTGTTCCCTTTCTCTTTCCCTTGGATTTGTACTCTATATTTTCCTTGCTTTTTTTATTGGTGTTTCTGATTTGTTGATAGGCTCAAGGTTTAGGTGAGAAATATAATCTCCATTCTTGATTAAGACCTCTGCAATATTTTGAACAAAAAACTTATTTATATATATTGTGGTTTCTTTCCTTTTGCATATACCTTTTTTAATGTTTTCCTCTTCTTCACAATGCTAACCCCTTTAGATATGGGTGTCTTTTTCCCTAGAATCTTCCAAATTGTCCTCCATTTATCTTCCTTGTGTGCTTCAATAACTTTACTTTTCTTGGGAGAATTCCTTTTAGGTGGTGTTTTTGGATCATCATGAGGTTGTCCCTATGATAACTCTCCAACTTTAATGACCTATAGGGCTTGGAATCTCCTCACTCAACTTGACAAACTAGTCTCAAGTGATCCTACTTTGTTGACTTACCAATGCATCAATTTCCAATTATTTTATAAGCTCATGGTGAGAAAGGGCTATCACTTTCCCATTGCACTTTGAAACCATCTCTTTAATGGACTATAATAGGAAGTGTAAGATACTAAGAGCACCTTCGAGTCTAAGATAGTAAAAATATCAGAATTCAACCAAAAATTTGAAATGATAAGAAAAAACAAATCCATGTCTACCCTCACAGGTAATGTTCCTGATGATATGCAAAGCTACCTCATCCCATGGTGACCACAAACTATTTTTTTCACTTCTTCAACTATATCCTCCCTTGTTCCATAGGAAATAATTTTTTATTTTTATTTTTGCCTCTTTGTGACTGTACTTTATCATATTTTTCCATTTATATTTCATTGGTAAACTTGAAAACATGGAGATGGTTTCCAATTAGTAAAAACTGAAATCAAACAATGGTTGTTGCATTCTCTAAGGTGGTCAAAACAAAAAGTACATGTTGGTCATTGGAAAAGATTTTCACAACAAGCATTTATCTTTAGTTGTGTTTTTTTTAATGTGTCACAAACTAAGAAAGGCCTCTCAAACATCAAAAGTATTTTAATTCGTAGTGGTCAACTACCCTTGGAATGATAAGTAAAAGTACCTTTCATAGGTTCAAATTTATATACACCTTGGTTCCATGCTATATTGGGTAACTTTTGATCTAACAATATAAATCCATAGAAACTTGTTATAACTAATTTGAAATAATTTATAAATAAATTATTATTTTAGATATACTTAAAATTCTTCAAAATAAAACAATTAAAGAAATATATTAAAAATAAACTTATTTAGAAAATAATAAATTTTATTAAAAAAATTAAAACATAATTTTATTTAATAATAATAATAATTTAATTTTAAGGTCACGGTCAAGTTAAACACTAAATTGGTGTATAAGATTCTTTGTTTGTGAGACAAGGAACTTCCTTCGTATAGGAATTTGATTGCTAAAGTCTACAAAGGT
>ML842412.1:21582-33207 GCA_009831015.1 Picea engelmannii | reverse complement strand
ACCGGACAAGTAGCTGGACAATCTGCTAGCATGTTGGGCTTAAGGCATGATAACCACGTGACCAAGACACGGACCTACACATTTGGTTCTAGTATGAGTTGTAATCCTTCTTTAGATAAATAAATTAACACAAAATAATTTATTAATGGCATTTTCATTGTCCCCAGTATGACATTGCACCAGCATGTATTACACGTTCTTCTCTCTTGCCTACTATAATATGAATGGTTCCAAAGGGTCCCCAAGCGACAACGCTCATCCCGCCTTTTCAATGTGGCGTCCTTGCTGTGCCGATACCGCTTTTGGTTTACAAAGTTATCCTCTGCAGCGCTGTCACAGAACAAAAGAAAGAGAATGGCTTTTCATCTGGCCAGTGGTCAGAAAGCGAGGGAAGAAATTGCAGAGCTGTTATAGAACAAACGAAAGAGAATGGCTTTTCATCTTGCATGTGGTTAGTGTTAGTTATAAATGTAACCTCAACAGAGTATGACTGTACACTGCAAGCTGTTATGGACAGTCCCATTCTGTCTACTTTGTTTCTTGTTTCTTGTTTAGCTTCTTGCTTTATCATGTTGTTTCTTGCTTAGCTTCTTGCTTTATCATGGTATCAAAGCTCGGGAGGTAAGACTTTTCACAGAGATTGGAGAGCGCAGAAAGTAAAACTCCTCACATAGCCTGGAGAGCAATCTGCTCAAAAGATCACTGGAGACATCACAACGCGTGGAGGTATTCCTACGAATGGAGATTCAAAGGACAAAGCATTTGAGAGTTCGTGAACCTTTTTTCTTCGAGAGAAAAATGCTGAAACAGAAGAGGAGAAGCTACAACAGTCGTTAGATCGGTTGTAGGAACAGAACTAGGCCATTAGATCGAGCCCAAATAAGATGAGGAGCGCGTAGGAGGACATTAAATCCGAGTTGTTGAATGAAGGTGTGGAGGACCAACAATCGTCAGATCTGGAGGAGTTACGCAGGGTATAGCCCTTAAAGAACTTCGGCGTCAAGCACTTCAGAGGTTTAAGGTGTGAGGGAGTCGGGATAGCTGAAGTTCCGAAGGTCAAATAAATCTGGACCGTTGGATCTACGGAGGACACGTGGCAGAGATCCGTGTGCTCGGAGGAGAGGCACTTCGGGGGAAAGTTTGTGTAGTGGAGCACAGAACTCCCGAAGCTCGAAGGCCGGAGTTCAACACAACCATCGATTTGAGCGACAGGTGTTAGCGGGGAGAGACTTCAGAAGTAAAGAGGAGAGGAAAGCCTCAAACCTAGCGCAGGCCTGAAGGCCAAAGTGTCGTCAGTCGTTGATCTTCTGCAAACATGTGCCAAGAGAGTCTCTTATTCAGAGGTTTAACACTCCAAGAGAAAGGAGAGAAGGGAGAGTTGATCGGAGGTCAACTGAAGCCTAGAGGCGAGGACACATACTTCTGTCCTTCGGATTTGAGAGTGACATGTGGAGCAATCTCGTGGGTTTGGCGACAGAGCATTTCAGAAGTTTGGAGAAGTGTTGGGTGCCAATAGTCCTGAAGGCCGAAGGCTTAGCGCCTTTTGGGTTAAACCCTGGGTCATAGCCCGAGGTCATCTGCAGAAAGGGGCTTAGCAGGAGCCCGTGCCTTTCATAGAATCTGCACCTTAGGAAGAAAGGGACCTGTTTAATGTTGTTTGGCGAGATCTGAGAGACGTTAGATCTGTGCATCTCCGAAAGATCTCGTGCTCGGATAGTCATATCCAGCCAAATCGAAGCTAAAGAAGTGGTTTGGCCCGTGTTTTTCGGCCCAAAGTCACGCAGTGGATTTCGAGGACCTAGTTTTACGCGCAGGAAAAAGGAAGTGGCTCTGTTTTCTTGCATATATCAGAGGTGTTTTTCATCCCTGGGAAAAAGAAAGAACAATACTACCAGTTTGTTTTTTGTTCTAATTTTTTTTTAACAAAAATGGCCCCCTCTAACCATTTAGGACCAACACAAGGGCCAATTCTTCTTGGAAAGGAATATGAATTTTGGTCTCTTCGAATGGGATCCTTCTTAAAAGCATAGGAGTGTTGGGATCTAGTGGATCTTGGCTATGTGGAACCAGATCCATCAAACCTAACTGCCATGAACAATCAAGAGAGAGTTGCTCTGGCAGAACAGAGGAAAAGAGAGAATAAGGCAAAGTTCTGGATTCATAACTCAGTGGATGACTCGATTTTCTAAAAAATCACAGGTGTTGTTACCTCTAAATAGGCCTGGGACATCCTACAAACAACTTACCAAGGAAATGACAGGGTCAAAATAGTCAAGTTCAGACCTTGAGGACGCATTTTGAGACTTTAAAAATGACAGAATCTGAAAACGTTGATCAATTTATGACCAGAGTCATGGGAATTGTAAACCAGATCATATTCACTGGTGAAGACATCCATGATCAAATGATTGTTGAGAAAGTCCTCAGAATTCTTCCAATGAAATTCGAAATGGTTGTTACAACCATCCTTGAATCCAAGGATCTGTCAAATTTTTCAACAGATGAACTAATGGGCTCTTTGTTGACACATGAGACCAGACTACATATAGAAGATGAGTCAATATACAATGCCCTTAAGATCCAATTATATTTCAGCAGAGGGAGAGGCATAGGCAGAGGCAGAGGTCATAAAGAGGAAGAGGGAGAATTCCAAGCAATCATCACTCATGTGAAGGTCACACACATCAAAACCAAATTTAGAATTTCTAGCCTCAAAGAGGCACAAGGAGGATATCAAATGATAAAGCAAGCATAAAATGCTATTACTGCAAAAAGCATGGGCACTATGAATCTGAATGCTGGAAGAAGCAAGACGATCAACACTCAGGCATAGCACATGTCTCAAATCATGAAGGAGACACCTCGGATGGGATGTTTCTCTCATGTCACAAAACTGAAGAACAACACAAGGACCTATGGTTGTTGGACAATGGATGCAGCAATCACATGACAGGTAAAAAAGATTTACTTTCATGCATTGATTATTCTATTTAGTCAAAGTTAAAGGAAAAGGAACTGTACCTATTCTCACTAAACAAGATGTAAAGAAAGACATAAATGATGTCTATCATGTTCCAGATCTAAAACATAATCTCTTAAGTGTATGACACTTAGTTGAAAATGGTTATAAGGTACTTTTTGAAGGAGCATCGTGTATGACATATGAAAAAACTCCAATAAGAAAATTGATTGTTGAAATCCACATGACTAGGAATAAAGTGTTTCCCCTGACCCTTAGAACTGCAAATCTGACCTAATCTTATGCACAAAGTGCCTCCACCCGCAATGACGCTATGATTTGGCATGCAAGATTTGGATATCTACCCTTTCAGAGTCTAAGTCTTCTACAAAAGCACTCCATGGTCAAAGGTCTACCTATCATCAAAGGGAAAAATCCCCCATGTAAGTCCTGCATTCTTGAAAAACACAAGAGAACTAGCTTTCCCCAGTCCTCCACTCAAGCCAAACAACAATTAGAGCTAGTTCACACTGACCTATGTGGACCAACACAAACAAAGTCAATAGGTGGTAGATTTTATTTCCTAACATTTATTGATGACTTTAGCAGGAAAATATGTATCTATTTCCTTAGACACAAGTTTGAAACCTTTGCAAAGTTCAAGGAGTCCAAGCTTGAAGCTGAAAAATAGGGTGGGAAATATGTGAAGATTCTCAGGTCAGATGGAGGAGGAGAATATTGTTCAACATGATTCGCAAATTTTTGCAAATCATAAGGCATAATCATGCAAACCACAACCAGGTATACTCCACAACAAAATGGAGTGGTTGAGAGGAAAATTCAGACTATAATGAACATGGCAAGGAGCCTTTTGAGAGAGAAATGTCTGTCAAATCTATTCTGGGCTGAAGCAGTAGCATGCTCAGTTTATCTCCTGAATAGATCCCCAACCTCTAGTTTCAAGATGAAGGTCCCTCAAGAAGCATGGAGTGGGACAAAATGGAATGTTCCTCATCTTAGGACATTTGAATGCATTGCATTCGCTCACATACCTTCCGAATTAAGGAAGAAACTTGATGATAGAGGTGAGAAATGCATTTTTGTTGGCTACAGTGAGACATCCAAAGCCTACAGACTCTACAATCCGATTTCAAAGAAACTAATTCTTAGTAGAGATGTCAAATTTCTTGAAAATCACTTTTGGCATGAGTCTGAAAATCTCCCTATGGATAGTCAAAATCCATTGCTTCCACTTCTTGAAAACACAGAAAATTCAAGACATCAAACACATTGCAGGTACAAGGACAACCTAAAATATTTTAGAACAACTCTTCTTTAAGCATAAATTCATCCTCTGAACCTCAAAACCATAGACTTGTTGCCAAAGGATTCTCACAACAACCAGACATTGATTATGGTTAAACTTTTTCTCCAGTAGCAAGGCTTGACACTGTAAGGACTCTTTTAGCCATAACAGCTCAACACAAATGGCAAGTATACCAGATGGATGTGAAGTCATCTTTCTTGAAAGGTGTCTTAGAAGAAGAGGTCTATGTGGATCAACCACTTGGATTTGAAGTCAAAGAACAACCAACCAAAGTGTATCGGTTGAGGAAAGCCTTGTATTGATTAAAAAACGCTCCAAGAGCTTGGTACAACAGAATTGACACTTACCTGATCAAGAGTGGTTTCAGCAGAAGCCAAAATCAACCAACTCTATACACCAAAACAAATCAACAAGGTAAACTTTTGATTGTATGTTTATATGTTGATGACATGATAAATACTAGAAATATTGAGTTAACTAGTTTTAAACATGCCATGCAATCTGAGTTTGAGATGACAGATCTTGGCATAATGAAATATTTTTTGGGGACTGAGGTTGACCAATCACCCAAAGGGATTTTTGTCTATCAGCAAAAGTATGCAATAGACATCCTCAAAATATTTCACATGGAAGATTGCAATCCAATAGAAACCCCCATACCCGTAAGCACAAAATTGAGCAAGCAAGATGAAGGTTGTACAGTGGATTCTACCTTGTACAAAAGTTTAGTAGGCAGTTTGTTGTATCTTACAACAACTCGGCCTGATATTATGAATGCAGTTGGCTTTGTTTCCAGGTTCATGGAATCTCCCAAAGATTCTCACTGGAAGATGGAGAAAGGGATTCTGAGATATGTTGTTGGCACTCTCAATTTTGGTTTATGTTACACTCAGTCTAAGCATAATCATCTTTCTGGTTACACTGATAGTGATTTTGCAGGCAGCCTAGATGACCGAAAAAGTACCTCAGGGTATGCTTCTCACCAGGGTACAAATTTGATTTCTTGGGCATCATAGAAGCAACTCATTATCTCAATATCTTATGCACAGATAGAGTATGTCGCTGCTACCTCAACTTCCTGTCAAGTTGTGTGGCTTCGAAGACTATTGAATGACATGTCACATACAGAAAATGAGCCAACTCCTATCTTCCGTGACAATACTTCAGCAATTGTTTTATCTAAACACCATGTTTTTCATAAGAAAAGCAAGCACATTGACACTTGCAATCACTTCATACACGACCAAGTCAATAATGGTCAAATCACTCTTCAATTTTGTGGCTCACAAGATCAACTCACATACATTTTTACAAAGCCATTAGGAAAAATCATTTTTCATTTTCAGAGACAACACTTGGGCATTAACAGTGCTGATGTTTGTAACTGTGTTGTTTAAGAGGGAGTGTTAGTTATGAATGTAACTTCAATAGAGTATGACTGTACACTGCCAGCTATTTTGGCCAATTGTACCATTTGTTAGGATTTGTCAGATCTTCTTGATCTTCTTGTTTCGTTTTCCCTTTAAAGCTTTAGAATATCATCTAATACATGTGTGCTCCACACATTCTTGTTCCCATTCTGTCTACTTTGTTTCTTGTTTCTTTCTTAGATTCTTTCTTTATCGGTTAGAAAGTGGGGCATAAATATACTACGGAAGTAGGTACGGAACGAAAACGAACTTTTTGTTGATGAAGCGAAGTAATAATATTGAACTCCAATTCAAGACAATTGGGATATTGGTACAATAAGGTCCAAAGATCGGTGCCTATGTTGTGCAATGCAAGATGAAGAAGGTGACTCGAATGAAGAGCAAGGAGTTGCTCGTTTGGAACATCTTTGTAAGGGACCTAACCCCTCACGTAGGTAGAATAATATATTTCCATGTAATAAAGGTCAATATTAATAAGGCCTAGCAATAAGTAAGAATAAGTCAAATATAAGAAGACCTAATAGAAGTTTCTGCTTCTAGAAGGATCTTCCTCTAGATTATTCTTTTGATAGACATATTTAGTATAAACAGGAGTAGAGGGTATGAGAAGTTTTGTATTGGATATTATTGTAATAGAGCTTTGCTCTGCTGGAATTTGCCCCCTCGAAGAGGCAAGTGAACATTGCTCTCAGCAATCAAAGTGCTCTTTCTGGTGTTATTCTGGTATTATTTTGGTATTATTATGGTGTTGTCCTGGTTATATCATTTTTTATCTGCCATTTCTAGCTAATTATTTATGTTCTGCATACTATTTTATATGTAGAATACTGTAAGTGGTATCAGAGCACCTCCCTCGACATAAAATTGTGTGTTAATTTTTTTTCCAGGGTAAAGACTTATTCCAGCGTCTTTAAGCTATAAAGATCTATCATTATGCACATAAACCCGCGATTGGGGATTCATACATGCAGGAAATACAAGTGGTACTTAAGAGCACATCTGTTGGCCACCCTTGTAACCCCTGTTGGTACCCCTTTGAGTGGTAGCTCTTCAGACAACACCTGTATACGAATTGGCCTAGATCTCATGAATCCCTCCATAGATAAACAAATTCTGGATCCTGTTGGCACCATTATTTGAGACCTATCCCATTGGATTTCTCTCTTCGCCCTTATCACAATCATACTTATCATTTTTCAACAATTTTTTTTTCTCATGGACCCGACCCCCTTCCAACACCCTTATTTGTGATTTACCCCATTGGATTCAACTCGTCACCCTAATCGTTGTGATACACTTCACCCATAACCCATTTTCTGTGTGGTCCCACCCGCCCCTTTTTGTGTTCCCTCTTCATCATGGCCCACACCTGTAGCCAATACTTGGAAGCTCACTTCAATGCCTTGCACTCTAATTTTATAGAAACCCAAAAAGAAGTGAGACAGCTCACTGCCAATATTGCCACCATCAATAAAAACATGCATTCCTCCATCAATGCCAAAATAGAGGACCCCAAACAAGACCTTGCTACCCAGCTTGAATCCTTCACTACGATGATCTGTGCCAAGTTGCATATCCCTGCAGATATTCCCTCATCTGACTCACCTTTGCAGATCAAAGGTGAAACTTCCTCTCATTCCCAGAATTTTCAGCCCCATCACTTTCAGCGTGACCTACGCCTTTCACATGTGGATGTGACCAAATTTGATGGCTCGGATCCCACTGGATGGGTAACTCAAATGGAACATTATTTCTCTTTGTATGGCATTACAGATGAGTTGGCCAAACTCCGATATGGTGTTCTCCATCTAGATCAAGAATGTTGGCAATGGTGGCAATGGAGAAAAAATGCTCACCAAGGGAATGTAGCTTGGACACACTTTGTGGCAAAGTTTTATGAACGCTTCACTGATACCAACCATATAGGCCGTTTGACAAATTTGAAACAATCTGGCACAATGGAATATTTTATAACCGCTTTTGAGCGATTGGCTTACAGAGGGCATGTCTGATGATTTTTTCCGAGAATGTTTTATCAGTGGCCTCAAGGATGAAATTCGTGCCTGTTATCCCCGAGTTTTAGGGATAACTAGGAGATCATGTCTCGAAGCCCATAGGTCCTAGACATGGAATACCAAGAGCAGGATTGACCTGAGCATGGCCTTGGAGGGCCCATCCTTTTCTTCTTCCATCAGCTTTGTCTTGTTAGCAACAACATCCATCACCATCGGCTTGGTCTTGTATCAGAAGAGGTTCTTGCTCCATGAGGTAATTGGTCTAGGTATCATGGTATGTGTCACTTTTGATCAGGTATCATGATTTGTGTCACTTTTGATTCCTTTTATCTCTAACAACTGCTTGGATCTTACATTAGCCCACTTGACCATGCTTGGGGAAATTGACATGATGCCCTAGCAAGCCTGTGCCCATAGGTTTTGGTTTGCCACTGGGGAATTTCTGAAAATCCATCGTCTGCTCCCATCATACTACCACTTTTACATATTATCTCCCGCTCATTTATCCCATTCCCCTTCTCCGGGTATTGGGTTGACATATTTGCAGGATTGCACCTTATCTCGTGGGAAGAAAGGGATAAAGGCCCAGAAGGTAAAAGTAGCTGGTAAAAGACAAAATCCTAGAAATAAAACCTCTAGATGCTTCGCCTAGGGATCCTCGAGAAGGCAATAAAAGGCTTCTCAGCAAGAAACAAGAGGGACACAGAAAATAACAAAGAAGACCTAGTCAGAGGATAGGGGGTCTCATCACGAGCCAACCTATTAGGTTCATGGGTACCTAACAGTATGACATTGCCACCATCTGGTTACCACTCTAGGGCAATGACCTTTGGTTGCATGGCGAAGGGAAAGGGGGTCTCATCACGAGCCAACCTTCTCATTTCTGTGAAAGTACTTGTGGGTAACACTGTCAGCTCTGGTCACCATGCCAAGGAAATTTCCTCTGGTTAGCCCTTGAATAAAAAGAAAAAGAAGAAGAAAAAGCAAATAAAAGAATAAAGCAAGAAAAGAATAAAGGCAAGAACGGGTTTGAAAAAAATGCATCCATGACAGGTACAACTAGCCTTCTACAAAGGCACCCACAGATAACATTATGCATCCTTGGCCCTCACTGCACCCCATGTCTGGACATCCCTTAGCCACATCACCTCACTTACATGGCTTGGATGAAATCTTCCTATGAACTTTCCTTTTCTTGTGGACACTGGCCCAATAGGACGTCTTGTCTTTTTCTCCAATCTTGTATTGTAGGTTTTTGTAATGTTTTTGAACTATTGGCTGATGTATTAGGGTTTTTATGCATATGTTTAATAATATTGATGATGAGATGTGATTAACATTGCTATGATCCCGGTGACTGATGAGCCCATGGAGGGCGTAGCTTTTGATGTGCAGGACCATGTCCGACGAATAGGTACCATTTGGACCGGTACACATGGGGAGATGACCAGTTCGGCCCTCCATGGGGCTGAAGAGCCCACCAGATGGATGCTGAGACCCCATCAGGGGGTAGAGATAGGATGGAGATGGATCAGAGCTTTTGCACCAAAGAGGAAGAGGACGTTCCATCAGAGTCACTCCGGTAGGACTAGACCTGGGGGAATGACCCCTTTTCAGTGGAACGCCAGCCTTGGATTCTTCACCATGACGTCATCCAGCTTCATGGATTCTTTTGGAGGCAGAGTGGGCAACAGTGGCACGTGTGGCATGTTGGAGAAGCCCCTCCGGGGCTAACGTGTTTCTCCTTGGTGTCTCATTTGCCCTAGAAAGGGATAACACCTCCCTTAAAGGGGATTTTACTCTCATTTTTACTTGATTAGGGCTTTTGACTTAGCATTTAATGTAAAAACAGTATGATTTTGACATTATGGCCTTGTCGACCTTTTTTATGACCTAAAAGGTAAAATTAGGTCATTGATACACTATATATTGAGGGTTTCAACTCTCATTTTTATCATCAATGATCACTCACTCATAGTGAGGTCTGATTTTTAGCACCCTATTGGGGTTTTTGGTTGAACTAAGTGATGCGCATTAGTTTAAGGAAGAGATTTTTGGCATTATATGGTGTTTCTCTTGAAGGAAGGTTTACAACTATGGTTTGCATGATTATTTCCTGATGATTTGTAAGTATTTTTCTGCAAAACTTCTTGATTGAATGGTTGTAGTTCAATTTCTTGCATTTATTTATAAATATTGTTGAATCAAAACCCTAGGGGACAAACACACAAGTAGGTCGTTGTCTCATGTCCCCTGATAGAGAAGCTTTAAGCCATTGAAGAGGAAAGAGAGAGCCTAGCCATAGCTACACTCCTTTTTCCTTCTTCCTTTATGCTAGCCGTACCATTTTGACTTCAAGAGGAAGAGGACATCCCAGGCCTAGGTTATCTACACCTAGTGCCATTTTCTTTTAGGGTTTGATGAAAGAGCCTTGCTGTAGCAACACTCTGCCTCTTAAACCCTCCTATCTTGACCTTATGAGCTAGCCATTTTTGCCCCTTACTTCCTTCAACTTCTGCGTCCTTCACTTAGCTGGTTCTATTTTTCCCTTTTAAGGCACTGATCTCCAAGACCCCTTGCATTGAAGTGAAATTGGCCATAAACAAACTCTTTAAGCCTTTTGAAACCCTAACTATACTAACCGAAGCTCTAGCTAACTCTACTAACCCTGGACTATTGACGTCACCCTTGGTTATTACATCTTGATGCAGCAACGTTTCACTTTATAAGCAATTGAATGGTAGTTGAGAGCATTTATTGGATTGAGTATTGATTTGCTACATTGAATGCTATATCATTCTAGTATTTATTGACAAGTGATATATTTATCATTGCCATTTTGCAAACATTGACTTTGTCAATATTTACTTTAAGTTGCTTACATTGAATATCAGATAGCCATTGATTTATAGGAAGTACTAACCAAGATTTCACGCATCAGTTTTCTTGTTGTATTGTCTCAAGCAGGTGCTTTTCTTTTCTTTGGTTATACTCTATTATTGGTTGTTCAGACGGGACTATCTGATTGGCGGTAATCTATGAAGGGGGAACTTGTCTTTGTCCTATTACCCTTTGCCCTTTCAAAACCCCAGGTTACCGGGGATGTCTCCCCTGGGCCTAGCTACAAACTGTGCGATAATAGTGCCCATGTCCTCATGGCTCGTTCTCTGAGTTGGGTGGACACTGTTATCGCACGGTTTGTAGGAGAGGTCTAAGGAGCTTGAGTCAGGGCTTGAAACCGGCGTAACAGGAGCTTCCCCACCCACTGTCACCTCGATGGGGGGCTCTTTCTATTTAGGAGGGCTAGTCCAAGGGAGACGTCCCTAAGAAATCTAGGTCAATGAGAGGATAAGGGTGATAGATCAAGTCAAAGAATTCCCCTTTCACAGATTGCTGCCCGAATGAGATAGTCAATGAGAAGTATCCACTGATGATGCACCTGTTTGCGAGACAAGACAAAAAGACTAGAATATGTGCTTGCAGTGGGTTAGTACTTCATAAAATCAATGACTATCCTTCAATACATATATTAGCAAAGGATCAATGCTATTATTGACGAAGTCAATGATGGCTAAAATAGACGAGGATTAATATCACTTCTTCAACAAAGCATAAAAGTCAATGAGCATTCAATGTGTACAATTAAAACTTTGTATGATACCGTTAATGCAATAAATATGTCAAATCAGCTCATATACATAAAGTTGCTGCGTCACTTATATTGTTTCTGCAATAGGTATGACGTCAGCGTAAATCAATAGGTCAAAATGATGACAAGGAGTGAAACGTTTTCTTCAATAAGCTTATGGATGCAATTATTAACTCAATGTCTATCAAAGGAGCTGCCCAATGTCACAACGTTGCAAAGATAAACAAAGATCAAAGGGTGTGACG
>ML842412.1:0-15573 GCA_009831015.1 Picea engelmannii | reverse complement strand
GGTCATCCTAATGGCTAGACTAGGGGAATGGGATGGATGAGTGGGGTTTCAAGATGTAAGAGTGATAATATGGTGGGAGAGGACGATGGTTTTGCAAAACCCCCCTTGGTGGCTAACCAAAACCCATGAATATCAACTTGTTAAGCTACCCCATCAATTACCCCAACAATGGTCAAGTAGATTAGTGTAAGGTCCTAGCAGTTATCTGAAATGAAAGAGATCTAATGCATACATAAGAAGGTTATAATGATCAAATATGACACATACCATGATACCTCGAACCAATTACCTCATGGAGCAAGAGCCTTCTCTGATGCAAGCCCAGGCCGGTAGTGATGGAGGCTAGTACTGCTGGCAGGACAAGTATGGCTGAGAAGAAGAAAAGATGGGCCCTCAAGGGCCATGCTCAAGTCAATCTGCTCTCGTACTCCATGTCTAGGACCATGTGGGCCTCGAGACATGATCTCCTAGTTATCCCTAGATATCGGGGATAACAGGACCATGTGGGCCTCGAGACATGATCTCCTAGTTATCCCTAAATATCAGGGATAAAAGACACTACTAAAAGAGGTAAGGAAGCACAATAGGTCGTCTCTTCTCAAACCCGAAAACCCTCCTTTAGTCCTCACACTAAACCAGTCACTCCCACTCCTTCTACTCCACTAAAGATCCATAAATTGACCGGGGTCGAAAAGGTTGAACGCCAACTCAAAGGCCTTTGTTATAATTGTGATGAAAAATATTTTCCTGGGCACAAGTGTAAGGAACAAAATATTTTTATGGTTATCTTAGAGGATGTTTCGAAAGACGATGTTGAGGCTCCTCTTGCATCCGTGTCACCTGAACCCACTGACATGACCCCTCCCTCAGACCCTCCCGATGTAGAATCGTTCATTTCCCTAAATGATCTCATTGGCTTCTCTGATTCCCAAACCATCAAGCTAATTGGTTACATTAAGCATAGGAAGGTCATCATTCTTGTTGATAGTGGAAGTACCCATAATTTTATTCATCACCGCATTTCCCAGGAAACTAATTGCTATATTCGTCCCACCAATAATTTTCAAATCATGATATTCAATTGTGGGTCCATGAAATGTGGAGGGCGTTTTGAAAATGTGCGTCTCCAAATTGGCGAGTACCACATGAAATCTCATATGTTTTCTATCAACATGGGCGGTTGTAACATTGTGTTGGGTGCAGAATGGCTAAGGACTTTGGGTCCCATTCTCATGGATTTTAAGGAATTAACCATGCAATTCGACCAACAGGTCCAACAATATAAGTTCCAAGGCATCACTTTCGGTTCCCTGGAGATCATTAGTTCCCATCGCATGGAAAACCTGCTAAGAAAAGGTCATTCTGGCATTATTGCCCAACTCCATGCCATACAAGCCACTAAAACACCCTCTGTGTCACGGGACCTCCAATCCATCCTCTCTAAACATCAAGTGGTTTTTCCCATTCCCCAGGGACTCCCTCCTTCTCGTTGGTGTTCATGATCATTCCATTCCCCTTGTCCCAGGAAACCTTCATCCCAATATTTGTCCCTATCGTCATCCCTTTTCCCCAAAAAAATAAATTGAGAAAATTGTTCAAGAATTGCTCAAAATTGGTGTTATCCACCCTAGTACGAGCCCCTATTGTTCTCTTGTGGTCATGGTCCTTAATAAGGAAGGCTCTTGGCGCATGTGTCCTGACTTCCGCGCCCTCAACAAACTCACCATTAAAGACAAATTTCCCATTCTTGTCATTGATGACCTCTTAGATGAATTGAGTGGCGCATAGTTCTTTACTAAACTTGATCTTTGTTCTGGCTACCATCAGATCTGTATGAACGAGGAAAACATTCCTAAGACTGCATTTAAAACTCATGAGGGCCACTATGAGTTTTTGGTCATGCCCTTTGGCTTGTATAATGCTCCCTTCACTTTTCAAACCCTCATGAATCATGTCATTCGTACTTTTCTCCTTCATTTTATCTTAGTTTTCTTTGATGATATCCTCATCTATAGTAAAACCTGGACAACCCATCTTGCTCATGTGGATCGAGTTCTCCATCTACTCTCTTAGCACAAACTATTCCTCAAACTATCTAAATGTTCTTTTGGCACCTCAGAAGTTGAGTACTTGAGTCATCTTGTTGTGAAGGCCAGTGTCAGGGTGGATCCTAAAAAGATTGAAGCTATGCAAGATTGGCCTCACCCAAGGACTCTCAAAAGCTTGCGAGGATTTTTGGGTTTAACAGGTTATTATTGCAAGTTTGTTAAGAATTATGGAAAGATTGCGTTACCTCTCACTGTTCTTAAAAATAATTCTCTCACTTGGACTCCAACGGCTGCTCAAGATTTTAAAACCTTGAAGATGTCCATGTGCATCACTCTAGTCCTGGCCCTTCCTGATTTCACAAAGACCTTTGTCCTAGAATGTGATGCTTCTGGGGAAGGAATTGGCGCAGTCCTTATGAAAGAGGGTCGACCTTTGGCCTTTACCAACAAACAACTGTCAGAGCGACATTTGGGAAAATTAATTTATGAAAAGGAAATTTTGGCTATTCTGCATGCCATGGATCTTTGGCGCCCTTATCTATTGGGGAAACACTTCCAAATTAAGAGAGATCATCAAAGCCTCAACTATTTTTTGGAAGAACATATTTCCTCCCTAGATCAACAAAAATGGGTGAGTAAGATCTTTGGATATGATTATGTGATCATTTACAAGAAAGGCGAAGACAATGTGATTGCTAATGCACTTTCTAGAAAATATGAATATGAAGGGTCCCTTTTTTGTCTTTCCTTCATTGTACTAGATTGTCTCCAAGTTGTTCGCCAAGAATGGCTACGCGATCCCAAAAGTTCGCATCTGATACACCAATTGCAGGACAATTCTCTAGTCTACCCAGGGTACTCTCGGCTCAGTGATGAGCTTCGATACAAAGGCCATTTGTATTTAAGTAAACAGTCAAAACTTAAATCCATGGTACTTTCTGAGCTTCAAGCTACACCCACCGCTGGGCACTCAAAGTTTACCAAAACCTATGATCGAGTCAAATGTTTTATTTTCTGGGATGCTATGAAACAGGATGTTCACAATTTTGTGGTTGAATGTGATGTTTGTCAATGCAACAAGGGAGAAACAGTCAAATCTCCTCGCACATTTGAACCGCTTCCGATTCCACCTGCTATTTGGTGGGATATCTCTATAGATATTATTGTAGGCTTACCTAAATTAGGCCATAAATCAGTCGTCATGGTGGTAGTTGATCGTCTTTCCAAGTATGCCCATTTATGTGCTCTTCAACACCCATTTATAGCCTCCAATGTGGCTCAACTTTTCATGGATCGGGTCTTCAAGCTTCATGGCATGCCTCATTCAATTGTTTCTGATCGCGACCCAACTTTCACCAACAATTTTTGGCAAGAACTTTTCAAGCTATAAGGCACACAATTGCATCTCAGCACAACTTATCATCCTCAGAATGATGGTCAAATTGAAGTTGTCAACAAATTTTTGGAAACATATTTGAGGTGTTTTGCATCGGAAAGGAAAGATAAGTGAGCTCAATGGTTATCACTAGCTGAATGGTGGTACAACACTTCTTACCATATAACTACCCTTATGACTCCTTCTGAAGCGGTATATGAACAAAATTCACCTTCAGTTCTCTCATACTTGCCAGGTGTCTCAAAGGTCCAGGCGGTTGACCAAATAATTACAGTTCGAGAGGATATTCTCGGTACCATCTCGGTACCATCTCGGTACCATCAAAGAGAATTTGGTCATGGCCCAAAATCGCATGAAGAAACAAGCAGATCAAGGTTGTTTTGAACTCCAATTTGCAGAAGGAGATTAGGTGTTTCTTCGACTGCGACCTTGCAAGAAAAATTCTCTCAAGACTGACCATTGTCAGAAACCGGCGCCCAAATTTTATGGTTCTTATACCGTTCTCAAGAATGTGGGATAGGTGGCATATTAGTTAGATTTGCCCAGTCATTCTAAGCTCCATCATGTTTTTCATGTTTCCTTCTTAAATAAGGTGATTGGAACTAAGTGTCTGTTATCGCATAGTTTGTAGATAGGATAAAAGGCTATAAGATAGAAGGCCAAACTAGGGTAACAGGAACTAATCCCACCCAATGTCACCACAATGGGATGGTTCTTTCTCTTTACGGAGGATAGGCCCAGGGGAGACGTCCCCGGTGACCTGCGGTTTTGAAGAGGCAAAAAAGGGATAATAAGACCAAGATAAGATTTTCTTCTTTACAATCACAACCAAACAAATGTTCCTGTCTAAACAACCAATAATATAGTAAAACCACCCAAAGAAGTGTACCTGCTTGGAACATATCAACGACAAACTAATATATGCAAGCATTTTCAATGGGTTAGTACTTCATGTGAACATCCAATAAAACATATATGAGCAATTATGGCAATAAATACTGACGAAGTCAATGTTTATCAATATCAATGAAAAATTATAACACTTCAGCAATAAATATTGGAACAATGTGGCATTCAATGTAATCAATCAACACCTTATTCAATTAATGCCTAAACCATCATTCAATTACTCTCAAGACAAAACGTTGTTGCATTAAAGATGAAATAACCAATGATGACATCAACAACTAGGGTTAGTAGGTTAGTCTAGGCTAGGGTTAGTGTAGCTAGGGTTTGAAATTCAAAGTGTTTGAGAGTATTTAGATCAATTTCTACTCAACGGTTGAGGTCTTAGGATCAGTGCCTTAGGGTTTAATGGAGTCAATAATGAAGGAAACAAGAGTTGAAGGAAACAAATACTAAGGATAAGAGGGAGAAGTTTTGAGGTGTTGCAAAGGCAAGGCCTCAAAATCAAAACCCTAGGGGAGAGAGGCTCACTTCAGTGTTGCTACAACAAGGCCTTGTGCTCTCTCCTCCATCCTTAGGTCAACTTGGCAAAACGACTAGCTCAAATGAAGCACAAAATCAAGACAAGAAGGATTAATGAGGGAGAGTGTTGCTACAACAAGGCTCTTTTATCAAACCCTAAAAGAAAAATGACCCTAAGTGTAGATAACCTTGGTCTGGGACGTCTTCTTCCTCTTGAATTCTAAATAGTACAGCTAGAAAAAGGGAGGAAGAAAAAGGAGTGTAGCTATGGCTAGGCTCTCTTTTTCTTCTTCAATGGCGGAAAGTTTCTCTATCAGGGGACATGAGACAAGGACCTACTTGTGTGCTTGTCTCCTAGGTTTTTTGTTCAACAATATTCATAAACAACATGCAATAAATTGAACTACAACCATTCATTCAAGAAGTTTTGTAGAAAAATACTTACAATTCATTAAGAAATAACCATGCAAACCCTAGTTGTAACACCTTCCTTCAAGAGAAACACCATAAAATGACAAAAAGTCTTCCTTCAACAAGTGTGCCTTCCTTAAATCAACCAAATACCCAAGATAGGGCGCAAATTTCAGACCTCCTTATGGAGTGAATCAGTTTTGATGAAAAAATGAGTGAAAATCTCCCATTTATACAAAACCTTGACCTAATTTTACATTTTAGGTCAGGTAAAAAGGCTGACAAGGCCAAAATATCAAATCATACTATTTTACATTAAATTGTCAAGTTAAAACCCTAAATCAAGCTGAAAGGAGAGTAAAAGCCCCTCCAAGGGAGACGTTATCCCTTTTTAGGGCAGATGGGGCGTCTTGGAGCAAAACGTTAGCCCTCCCTGGGCTTCTCCAACCTGCCACACGTGCCACTGCTGCCTAGTCTGCCTGCCCCAAACGTCCATGATGTTGGGTGACATCATGGTCAAGGTGGTGACGTCCTAGGCCTCCAAAGGCCAACGTTCCACTAAGAAAGGGTTATTCCCCCTAAGTCAAGCCGTGTCGGGGTGCCTCTGGTGGAACGTTCTTTTCTTCTCTGGCACAAAGCCCCTGATCCATCTGTGTCCTGTTTCTGCCCCATGATGGGGTCTCAGCATCCATCTGGTGGGCTCTTCAGCCCCATGGAGGTTCGAACTAATCATCTCCCCATGTGTACCGATCCAAATGGTACCTGTCTGTTGAGCATGGTCTTGCACATCAAAGGCTATGCCCTCCTTGGGATCATAGCAATGTCAATCACATTTCATCATCAATATTATTAAACATATGCATAAAATCCCTAATACATCAGTTAACAGCTCAAAGACATTACACAAGCCTGCAATAAGGGTCTGGAGAAAAGGACAAGGCGTCTTATTGGGCTAGTGTCCACAGGAAAAGGAAAGTTCCCGGAAAGACCTCATCCAAGCCATGTAAGTGGGTGATGTGGTCAGGGGATGTCGAAGCATGTGGGTGCAGTGAAGGCCAATGATGCAAAAGTGTTACCTGTGGATGCCTTTGTAGAAGGCGAACTGTACCTGTCATGGATGCATTCTTTCCAAGCCCATTCTTGTCTTTATTCTTTTTATTCTTTTATTTTATTTTATTTTTTTGTTCAAGAGCTAATCAGGGGACATTGCATTGGCATGGTGACCAGAGCTGTCAGTGTTACCCACAAGTACTTTCACAGAGATGAGAAGGCTGGCTCGTGATGAGAGCCCCTTTCCCTTGGCCATGCAACCAAGAGTCACTGCCCTGGCGTGGTAACCAGCTGGTGGCAATGTCATACTGCTAGGTACCCATGGACCTAATAGGTTGGCTCATGATGAGACCCCCTATCCTCTGACTAGGTCTTGTTTTACTATTTTCTCGGGTCCCTCTTGTTTCTTGCTGAGAAACCTTTTATTGCTTTCTCGCGGATCCCTGGGCGAAGCATCTCGAGGTTTTGTTCTTAGGCTTTTATCTCTTACCAGCTTGCTTTTACCTTCTGGGCCTTTAGCCCCTTCTTCCACGAGGTGAGGTGTAGTCCTGAAAATAGGTCAACCCAATGCCCGGACAAGGGGAAAGGGATTAGTGAGCGAGAAGTAAGATGAAGAAGTGGTGCTATGATGGGAGCGGACGATGGATTTTCAGAAATCCCCCCAATGGAAAACCAAAACCTACAGATACAGGCTTGCTAGGGCACCCTGTCAATCCCCCCAAACATGGTCAAGTGGGCAAATGTAAGATCCAAGTAGTCATTAGAAATAAAATGAATCAGATGCATACATTTAAAGGCTTTAACGATCAAATTTGACACATACCATGGTACCTGGACTAATTACCTCATGAAGCAAGAACCTCTTTTGATACAGGACCAAACCGATGGTGATGGATGCTGCTGTTACCGACAAGATAAAGACGATGGAAGAAGAAAAGGTGGGCCCTCCAGGGCCATGCTCAGGTCAATCCTGCTCTCGGTACTCCATGTCTATGACCTGTGGGCCTCGAGACATGATCTCCTAGTTATCCCTGAAAAGTGGGGATAACAGTGCCAAAATCAAACCAACCTTCCCAAGTTGGACGAAGAAGGCTCCATTTGGCTACAACCACAAGAAATTTTGGACCAGCGTGAGTGTCGTCTCCGTTAGGGAACCATCAAGGAAGTGCTAGTCTAATGGAAAGATACAACTTCAGCAGATGCCACTTGGGAACCAACTACCATTTTACAACAATTTCCTCATCTCAAGCCTTGAGGACAAGACTATTTTTAAGGGGGAGGACATGTTAGGTACCTAACCCCTCACGTAGGTAGAATTATATATTTACATGTAATAAAGGTCAATAATAATAAGACCTAGCAATAAGGAAGAATAAGTCAAATGTAAGAAGACATAATAGATGTTTCCACTTCTAGAAGGATCTTCCTCTAGATTGTTCTTTTGATAGACATATTTAGTATAAATAGGAGTAGAGGGTATGAAAAGTTTTGTCTTGGATATTATTGTAATAGAGCTCTGCTCTGCTGGAGGTTGCCCCCTTGAAGAAGAAAGTGAACATTTCTCTCAGTAATCAAAGTACTCTTTTTGGTGTTATTCTGGTATTATTGTGGTGTTGTTTTGGTTATATCATTGTTTATCTGCCATTTCTAACTAATTATTTATGTTTTGCATACTATTTTATATTTAGAATATTACAATCTCTCAAATCTCCATTGACAACCCATTGGCAAGACTTGTTTTAAAAGTGTTGTTGCTAGGATTAAAAAATCCTTCAGTGTCCATGCTTTTGAAATCAAAGAGAATGATAACTAGATGCTTTCGAAATCAAAGAAAATGATAACTAAAAAATAAAAAATAAATGTGTTTTTTTAAATAAGAAAATGAATCATAACAAGTAAAATATATGTTTTTCTAATAAACAAACATTGTTGCTAGATACTTTTGTTGCACAGGGTGTAGAAGAGTATCTTTAATTTAAGAGATCTGAATCTAATACCACCCCATAAATGTTTAATAATTTTGAATATTTACTCATGACAAATTCTTCTAAATGTTATTAAAGTGTTAATTGGCTAATAAAATTTGATTTCACTTTCTAAGCACGGACGCTTTCTATATATATAAAACATGTCTTTGATTTTGTTAATAATTTAAATAGTATATTGGTTCAATGATAAAAAGGTTTAATTCTCTATCTTGATTTTTCAAATTTATTGATTTGTCCTTTGCCAAAACCACAAAAACTTGTCACGCTTACAATTTTTTCATAAAATATTGAAGACCAAGGCTCTGAAAAGAAGATGATCATCTATATATATATATATTACTTAATATTTAACCAGCTTTACAATAAGGCTCTGAAAAGAAGATGATCATATATATATATATATATATATATATATAACTATTTAACCAGCTTTACAATAAGGCTCTGAAAAGAAGATGATCTCTTTTATATATATATATATATATATATATATATATATATATATATATATATATTACTATTTAACCAGCTTTACAATAAAAAGAAGATGATCTTTCTATTTTTTTTTTTTTTTACAGCATATTGCTTCAATGATAAAAAGGCTTAATTCTCTATCTCATTTTTCAAATTTATTGATTTCTCCTCTGCCAAAATTAGAAGAATTTGCCAATCTTACAATTTTTTTAATAAGTATTGGACTTTTTGACATTAAGTCCCTGAAAAGAAGATGATTTTTTTCATTTTTTTTTCTATTTTGAACTATTTAACCCACTTTAAAATTAATTGATACCAGATCTTCTGCCACATTTAAACTAGATAAAAGCATGTTTTTTTACTAGATGTAAATTGTATGAATAGTTGGTGTTTTTTTTTTTTCTAAAATAAAAAGGGTTAAATTCCTAAAAACAATTGTCATTGTACATATCAATTTAAGGTCTTGGGCTTGCCCCCAGTTCCACCAACTAGTGGAAACCGAAACAGGTGGCGCCCTTTTGTTTTGGTAGCAAAAAAAGAAAATCCACCACCTATTCTGCCAAACAATTGGAAACTGGAGCTCGTGGCAGTAGAGGAATGTGACATAGCTATCTAGACATGCAACAAAAACACTGAACATGAAATCTGGACATAGCATAAAACAAGAAAGTTGAGCATTGGTACAAAAAGTCCCTGTATTTTGTAGAGGGAGTGCAGAGAGCTTGTGAACCTTAAACATTAAAGGAACTATGAAAACCTACATCCGGAGTGCCACTGTGAGGAGTGAAAACATAAGGTTGTGCATAGGTTGGGAATTTTTTCTTACTTTGTGTGCACGAGAAGGCGTTGAACAACATATCATGTCTGCTACCGAGGAGAATGTGCCTTTGGAGCTGCTCCATCATGTCCTGCCTCATCTCGAAGATGATCTCCAAGTTCTCTCGTGCCAGGAAGCAAGGTGAGTGCAACTCTCAAGCCATGGCTGATGTATGCGGTGGAGGCTCAACCAGTCGGTCTTCCCAGGGAATTGTTTCTTGGACTATGCAAGTTGTCCCCTCCAAGGTTGTCGCTGTATCAATTGCAGGAAGACTGGTGCTGGGTTGGTTGTGGTGGTCCAAAACTGTGTAGAGAAGGGAGTCAGGTGGAACTGTAATTGGTTCCTCTAGAAGCTCCTCCTCCACATAGGCCATGGGAGGAGACTTCAGCTCCTTATTCCTTTGAATCAGAGCTGTCGAGGAAGCCCGTGCGAGCTTGCGAAGGCGTCTCTACCTTGCTATATAGCAATACCAAGAGGGACCCCTCTTGAGTTTCCCATGCTCACGGGGCATGGCAAAGATGGAAGTCTAGACAGAACTGAGAAGAAGAGCGCGTAGAACTGGACAATTGAGCAGAGCAGAGCACAAATGCGTAAAAATAGCAGAATGGAAGGAGCCATAACCATCCTGAAAGAAATGGAGGAGTACTAGGGACACTGAGGTGACCTCGCACATGCCTCTCGTATGCATCGTCACCCCTCCACCATGGCGCACTGAGAGCTCCATTAAACCTGTGTGAACGAGCAATCTGACCTACCCAAGAGCGTTATTAAGTCTGTCCTCCATCAAAGAAATGAAGAATAGGGTGGCGGCATGATCCAGATTATTTTCGACACGAAATGAGAGCGAAGATATAATAAAGAAATGCACAAAGATATCTCGTATATCCAATAATATAACATAAATGTATCAGAGATGCAACCATAAACATAGAGATACTGTAATACACGATTTCTATTAATGAATGAAATGTATAGAGACTGTAAAAATACAGAGTGAAAGACTCGCTAAGATGGTGGCAACTTATCTCTGAGAATAGATGTGACAGCTACTCGCATTCGCAAGAAGATCATTACAATGAGGCTCTAAAGGCCTTTTTTTATCATAAAGGAAATCCAAAACTCTAACCTTGGAAAATGAAAAGTCAACAGTTTTGTGGACCCCGTTTTGGGTAGTTTTTTGTATCAACTTCCTAGGGGTGTAACTTTGGCATATGATCTTCATTTGGGGCGCACGATAGCTCATTGGAAAGATCTATCCGGACTACAATAGTTGGAAAGAAATATCACGATGATATTTTTTGACGTATAGATGCCAAAAAAATGTTGTTTAGGGCCTGAAAACGACTCTGGAAGTTCAAGACCCAAAAAACTGCCAAAAATAGCAAATTGCCAAAATTGCCAAAAAACTGATTTGAGCTAGTTGGAAAAGGTGGGTGACGCGGAAAATAGTTAGCTTTTTAAACTTATTACTAAAATTAAAAAAATGTTAACTAATTGATACCAGATCTTCTGCCACATTTAAACTAGATGAAATCATGATTTTTTTTAATTGATGTAGATGTAAATTGCATAAATTTTGTATGAATGGCTTGCTTTTTAAAATTGTTACTAAAATTGAATAAATGTTAATTAATTGATATCAGATAGGTCACATTTAAACCAGATGAAAGCATGTTTTGTTTTACTAGATATAGGATGTAAATTGTATGAATAATTGGCTTTTTAAAATTGTTACTAAAATTGAATTTTTTAAAATTATTATTAAAATTCAACGAATGTTTATCATTCCTGAGTATTCCTTGTGAAATGAGAAATGGAATTACTTAAACATCTTGAATTCTTGGAAAGTCTTTCATTTGTGATGTTATATTTGGGATTTGTTATATGGCTTAGAAAAAACTAATTATCAAGCAAGAATATGTTATATTTGGGATTTGTTGTATTGCTTAGAAAAAACTAATTATCAAGCGAGAATTAAAGTGATGTTATATTTGGGATTTGTTTAATGGCTTAGAAAAAACTAATTATCAAGCCAGAATATGTTATATTTGAGATTTGTTGTATGGTTTAGAAAATATTAATTATTAAGTTAAAATTAAAGTGAAAAAAAAAATATAAAGAAAAAAAACTCATATATTTTTGAAACTATATTGTTTTCAATTAGATAATAAATTATTATTTATATTTAAATAAATGAAATCCAAAATTAAATCCAACTATAAAGTGCAGGTACAGTACCACATTTGGTTGTACAGATTATATTGATTTAGAAAATGATATTTGAATACAATGCATATTACTATATTAAATAGCTCCACGATTATACTAGACTTGAACCTGCATTGCAAAAATAAATTAATGCATATTCCACGATTATATTAGTCTTGAGTCTGCATTGCAAAACTAAATTAATGCATATTACTACATTAAATAGCTCCACAATTATACTAGTGTTGAGCCTGCATTGCAAAAATATTTTAATGCATATTACTTCATTAAATAGCTCCACGATTATACTAGTCTTGACCCTGCATTGCAAAAATAATTGAATGCATAATACTTCATTAAATAGCTCCACGATTATACAGTCTTTGAGACTGCATTGGAAAAAGAAATTGAATACATAATCGAAGTAGAAAAAAACTCAAAATACCTCTACTCATTTTGATAGTCATGAACCTAAACCAAATGAAATATCAATATCTACATATAACTTAGCTGTGATATCAAAAATGCATAATTTTTTTTTAAGCCCCATCCCTTCCAGTGACACTTGTTTGTTTAAAGTAACATTCTTTTCACTTCACATGTTAAACTTTAAACTTTTGAAAGAATGACAATAGTATAAACTTTTTTGAAACAATGGTAATAGTATAATTTTTTTTTTAATCAAATGAAGATTATGATTAAAAATAAATAAAAATTTAAAATAGTTTTTGTTTTTTTTAGTTAAGATACTACTTTACAACCTATGATTATGTAAAAGGAGATGCTGATTGGGAAAAAAACAACAGATACACTATGTAAAAGTCAACTTTATATTTTTTAATATAAAATCTTTTTTCTATTTGAAAAAAAAAAACCTTTACCCTAATGAACCTTCATCAGTGTTTACTAACTACCTGCCCACCTCAAGAGCTAGACATGTTAGCCCTAGGCCACTTGAATTAATCGCGTCGAAAATATACTCCTTTCACTCCCTTTCTTTGGGACCAACAAAACTTTGTCTATATATATACTATAAACATATAGTATTCTTAGCCATAGGTCATATTGAAAGACAGCTACTTACTGCTACAGACCTTCTCTTATCGGGCGGGTCAGGATAGGATACCTGAAGCCTACAGCACACCATCACGTAGTACCATGGCTGTATGCCTTTTCTCAACTTACTCACCATTGGGACCCTGCCTAAGAGGTGGGAGGAGATCCCAAAAAGCATCGTTTCTTCTCTCCTCCAAAGAGTAGTAGGAGAACGAATAAGGTATTGAGGTAGGTCCTCCCCACACTAGCACGACGCTCGGTATCCCGGAAAATGTGTCATGCAAACCCCGAAATAGACGGATGGAAATTGGCCAAGTCAACCTTTTTTTTATGGCTTTGATAAATGATTCTCATTACATGGACCACCCTACACACAGATTTATGACAATCATACCGCAAACATGCTTCCATTCCTGCTACGGTAGTCTGGCCACAGTCCCCCTTACCCTACACTTTTCAGCAATAGCTACAAGTTCCTCCCTCATAGTGGGAAACTATTCACTTCACGGTGAATAGATTCATAAGCTATAACCCTGATGGATATTTCCTTTGAAACGGGGGGTGGTTCCTTTCCTCATGAAAAGGGAGAGGGTGTTTGCTATTTGAGATATTTAATAAATGGTTCCTTACCTCATGAAAAGGAGAAGGTATTGGCGGTTAAAAGGATATAACTAGTTCCTACCTCATTTAAGGGAAAGGAGATAGTGCTTGCCAAGTTGAAATAAATGGTTGCTTACCTCATGAAAAGGAGAAGGTGTTGGCTGATAAAAGGATATAACTAGTTCCTACTTCATTTAAGGGAAAGGAGATGGTGCTTGCCAAGTTGGAAGGTATAGTAGTAGTTCCCCTGTCCTATTGGTGGGAAGATAAAGAATTATCCCTTAGGTAATAATCGAAGAATAGTACTTGTCGTGTTCTAGCTCTTTTCGGAGCTACATCATCTTAATTACTTGTCTTTGTCTTTTGCCTTCGGCTCCAGCTAAGTCAGCTTTAGCTACTTTAAAAGTTTCCTGGGCTTCTTGGAGACCGATGATAACATCTATGCATAATTTACCAATATGATGAAAATACGTTTGAATCGGCAGTGGTTAACTATGGCTTTGATAGCGGTTTCGACCAGATAGACAATGATTCTATATTATGAGATGAGTTTGGTTATAAATTCGATCTAATGGAATAGAACTTTTGATAGCTCTCTTTGGACCCACTACACTATAGAAGTAAGTTAAGTATAGGAGTAAGTTAAGTAGGTAACAAACAGATTCACTTTTCAGGTAAAAAATGGGTATAAATCTGGTCAGATTTTCAGGAGTAGTCTGAGTTGAAAACTTGGTCATCATAATTTTGAATCAGAATCTTACTTCAAGGGTTTTGTCTCATTTTAAGCCAATCTAGATGCTCAGAAAATCGATCAAAATTCTGAATTGACCAAAAATTAAAAAACTGACTGCCCAAACACCTGCCAGAAAAATAATTACAGATGAAAGTCGCTACGGAGTTAGCCCACTCCCTACACGGGGTTGTCCTGGTCATGCTCTTCATCGCATCCTTCTACACGTCTATTAGCTTCTTCAAAGTAATTTGGTTCTTCTTCTCAGTGAACCCCAGGTGGAAGGTCGGTCAAACCCCAAGTTGAAGGGTAAGGCTGAAACCAGCTAGGCAAGGTAAGGCCCAAATCGTCTAAAGGGGTTAGGCAGCCCAACCAAGCAAGGCCCATAGGATTATTAGTTGTTAGATTCTAGGTATAGGAATTGAAAGAACTATTATGTCTTTAGTAAGAGTTTAGGTTTTCGATTCACGTTTTCAATTCATTTCTGGAAAACACCTCTTTCACCTTCCCAAGGGAACTAGCAAACTTGCAGCACCAATAACCCAGACCTAACTCACTCTTTACGAACTTTTTCACCTCCATCGCGGGTCGAGAGACACAATGATCACGTCGAGACCTGAGAGGCGAGCCCGCCGCGAAGAATCATTAGTACCGCGGCTATCATTAGTACTGCTCAGTATGATGGAGAATATTAGGGTGCGACGAGCTGGTCGCAAATTCATCTTAGGGCTACAACCTAGGCTGTGTTCCTTATATGGCAAGTGAGATATTACTATGTAGTTAGGAGGAGTGATCTAAGGATGAGTAATGATATCCGTCGTGGAGTGAGACTGACTTATTCGAACGAATGCATTCGAATTCCAATTCAATAGGCACTTTACATGTTCCTTCGTCTTGCATGAGGTTACTTATTCGTTTAGGAGATAATCAATTATGCAGGCTATTTGAGCCCATAAAGAAGTAAGTGATATACTGGCCCAGAACATCAGGCCCTGTCTTATCTGTCGCCTTAGCTTCTCTGTCGAAAAGGAGTGGGATATTGAATATGTATCTGAGTGAGTGCAAAAAGGCAACCTCCTCCTCCGATTTTGAATGCCGAGACTCATAATTCATCCCAAAAGCCATTGAAACAGCGGATAAAAGCCAGACGATTAGAATTCCGTTGATTCCGGTTTCACTGATTACAGCGCGGTGACGAACTTTCCATCGCAAAAACCTTCCTTATGTATCTTATTTATATACATCATTTTTGGATCTTACTTATTCACTTTATGATTTAGATAAATCCCTCCCTACCTGTGGACAAATATTTACTGTTCCCTTTCATTCCTATTGCCTGCAACTTCAGGGTGTTCCGCGGAGCCTTG
>WSFP011327848.1:0-39670 GCA_009831015.1 Picea engelmannii | reverse complement strand
ACCGGTAACGACAATATACTAGTGAGGGAAAGAGATTTGAGGGAGAGATGTTGATGACATAGAAGGGACTCCATAGTTGTAGGGTATGGAACATGACTAACTAAGGGTGACATCTTGGGAGAGAGATCAAGGAAGTGATGGTTAATCCTAATTTGGAAGGAATCATCTCAAGTAGGATCATACCCAAGATAATGACCTAAGGAGAATTAAGCCACCAATAGTGAAACTAGGGCAAGGGGGGTAAAGGAAGCAAGAGAGGAAAGCCTTTCCCCAATCATATAAGGGACAAGGACAAGAGAAAGAGAAAGAGGATGAAAGAGAGAATCGGGGAGAAAGGAAAGAAGAAATTAGAGGAGGATCAGGTGTCACCGAGGTAGGAGGCATTCAATATTGATGATGAGAGATCCACGCTAGCCCCACAAAGGAACCATCCGAGAAAGGGATTAATCCAACTTGGTAAACCCATATTAAAATATGATAACTTTCTAAATTTATCAAAATATTTCTTCCACTATTGGTGAAAGACAGAGGAAAGAGGTGGGGTTTACTCAAGCAAGTCAACACAAGTGAAAAGAAGAAATAAGAGAAGGATTAGGTAATCCAAAAGGTATTGGAGGAGGCACACCTTCTAGATGAACATGGACAAGAGGAAGAGTGAGGAGGCAACAAGGAAATCCAAGTAGTCAAACACTCATTGTGTTCAAAATGTGCCATAAAAATATTACACTCTAAGTCTTGAACGGTCATGTTGAGGGAGACTATGAAGTAAGGAGGCTCAAGGGAATCTAAAGGCATGTCAACCCATGCCTACATTGAGGGGAGTGCACAAAATATCTCCAACGTAGCCTCAAGTTGGAAGAAGGTGTGGTATCGGTAAGTTAAGGAGGGATAGCTTGTCTCAACGAAGTGTCAAGTTGGCATGCAACATCTTGTTTACAAGTAGTGCATTGTTGAGAGGTAGAAACTTGGACTGAGGGAGATTGTGAGCCTTATTCAAAATAAGAACAATTATTTCATTGAAGGACCTAACATTCATCCGATTCATGAGTGTTCTGCTTATGCAACTTGCACCACTAGTCTAAACTAGGGAAAGGGTCAGTGCCTAGGTATTTGTGAATAGTTGCATAAGTACTTGTCTTGGGAGAGGGAATTTCACATTCCTCAAACAACTTGGGTGGAAATATTTAAGGCTCCAAAGGAAGGGGATTTTTAGGTAAGCGTGGAGGCTCAACTTGGGGAGCCTATTGAGTAGGGAAAGATTTCCTAAGAGATTATTTAAGTTCAAAAAATTATCTAAGGACTCTCTCTTCAAGTTGAAGCATGTAGGGCATGATTTCATCACATTCCCTACACAAGGTGGTCAATTTCCTTACACAAGGTAGGTGGTTGCATGCATACAAGGTTAGGAGGAGAGGGACAAGTTGCATGATTAAATTGGTTAGGAATAACAAAGGGTTTCATGTTGGGAGGAAGTAGTGAGTATCCTCCATGGTTCGCTCAGTTCATGTGGTACAAGGTTCATCCTCCTATGTTAAAAAGCTAGAATAGAATTTCTATATGAGCAGTCTGATGACTACCAAAAGGAATATTAAGAAAAATAAATTGAGTAATATGGGATAGGTTGGGACGATTTTTTGAGGATAGAGTTGGTTCACCCTAAGATGCACGAAAGGGGAAGGGAGAGTTGGACGGAGTACAAGAAGAAGACTCCATAGTCTAGGAAAAAGGTAAGAAGGAGAAGATAAAATGGAGGTGACATCCTTCACTCAAGAGAGGGAAGGGTATTCCAGATCTACCTAGTAGAGTTTCCAAAAAAAAAATTGGTGTATGAGATTCACATTTGGGTACTCATGTATGCCTACCCACCGAGAGGTGCATTGTGCAATCCACTCGTGTTGCATTCATACATGGACCACACAATGATGATATGATACATGTCAAGAACTACTCTAATGTGATGGACCATGTTACCTCCAACCTACACTTCAAATGTTATGAAATCCCTTAACCAAGTGCAACCCTAGGGGAACTTATGAAGGTTTCCCATTGTCATGACAACAACTTTTCATCTAACTTGATTCTTTTCTAGCGCGAGAGGGGAAACCCTAGAATAAAAGGGATGGTGGATTTTACCATGACCAATTCCTATCCAATTGGGTTATGGAGTCAGGATCAATGAACAAGAGGGTTTTAATATTACAAATAAAACATAATTAAGTCATTCATCGATGTGTCATAATTGTTTCAAATCAAATTTTCATATTATGGAAGAATAAGTAAGAACCCTTATACAAGATGCATCATCACAACCATGAAATTGAATCCAAGAATAATGTGTAACAAAAAAAAAAAGAACGAACAACCATAATATGAAACCCTAGATGAGGTAAACAAAGTAGGAGAGCCTTCTTATTGAATGAACTAACAACAATACATCATTTCTTCAACTCTAATTTCACCACAACATCAAGAGGACCCAAATGTGTCACACTTAACCTTAAAATTATCCCAGCAAATCCTCCAGTAATTCAAGGTTACATCAAGGATTAGGGAGGTTTTAACAACCTCAACACTAATCTCTTCTTGTGTGACAAATTTGACCTTCTACAAGATTATTTCAACAAGAAATCATTGGCAATTCTTGCAAAAACCTTACTCATCCATGAAAAGAAGAAAGAGGTAGGAAAACCTCATATTGAACACCTCCTTCCAACTCCCAAATATATTCAACTAATATTGAAGGGGAACTTCCAATATTTCAACAATTCCTTTAAC
Organism: Picea engelmannii; assembly: GCA_009831015.1. Lineage (NCBI taxonomy): Eukaryota > Viridiplantae > Streptophyta > Pinopsida > Pinales > Pinaceae > Picea > Picea engelmannii. Next base: position 36,895 of record WSFP011327848.1, on the reverse strand, counting down.
AATGAATCTCTACTCTATTTATACCTTTTACGTCAAGCCCTAATGAATAAAATAATAATAAATGAGAGCTAAAACCCTAGAAGTAGGGCACTCCTCTTTAGTGTGTTTTTTAGGGTTTGATTTCATTACAAAGTTACATGTCAACCTCTCCTTGAGGTCGCTCCTTCAAATATGTTTTATTGTGCACTTCAATCCATGTGAGATGCCCCTTAAATATGTTTTAGATGCCCTCTTGAAGAGGTCATCCTTCCTTTGTGGGGTAATTCATCACCAAGCAACCAAAAACATCATTATTTTCAACCATTGAGTGTAATGTCCTCCTAAAGAGACCTTCTTTGACCAAAAAAGATCTTATGTTGCCACGTGGCATCACTCTAAGCTAGGGAATTCCTCCTTTGACCTCTTCCCTTGTCACATGTCATGCTCTAACCTCCTCCAATGTGGAACGTTTTTCTCCTTCTGCCTTTAAGTGCATAGGATCCATAACACCACTTGACCTCTTCATAAGCAAATACCTTTCCTTTGAGGTTTTTATCATGTCAACAATGCCACATGGTATCTCCCTATGCAAAGAGTGTGCCTCCAAATATGTGGAAAAGGCCTCAAATAATGTATCCTTGCCCCCAAATACCTCAAAAAGATGCAACATGCCCCCAAATGTGTGGAAGCTCCTCTATTTGGGTTTCTCCTTGTCTTGAACATTCCCTAGCCACCTAATTGATAATGGTGTTCAACTTTCTATGCTTATTAATGCCTTTACTTACCATGTGTCAAGATTTAGAGCTCAAATAAAACAGGGTATCCATCTCCTTAGAATGTGTTTGACCCTTAAATTACCATAAACCATGTCCTGGACATCTTCTAAGGTAAGGCATTCATATTCTAAGGCCCCCTTATTGATCATATTTATCATCAATGCAATCTTGGGCCCTGGGTTCACTCTAGGAACAAGGATTTCCATCAATGATGCAACATTAATAATGCAAGTCATGCAACCATACCTCTAAATATGTGCTAAGTGTGCCAAAATGGAATCTCATGGTGAAACATTCCCTTTGAAAGCCTCCATCAAGCCAACAATACTCCTTCACACTAGCATTGTTGGACTGAGTATATATCAAGTAGAGATATTGATTGTTGAATTAAGTATATATCTTTAGCATTGGAAAAGTGCATTCATATTTCACTAATGGCATTGGCCTGGGCATTTCCAAGCCTTGAAGAAAACAAATAAATACATTCATTTTGATGCATAATTTTTCTAGAAGTAAACTGTGTACTAGAATTTAAAATGTCCAACATTTCGAGTGGACACTCCACGCATAATCAAGGACACAAAAACATTGAAATGATGTTAGAAAACAGTGATGAGTTAAAAACAATTATAGAGTCAAGTTTTCTAGTCATTGTGAGATTGGAGAAAATTAAATAAAGGTTCGTTGTGTAATTTGATTAAAAATAATAAAGGACCATTGTGTGAAATGATTAAAAATAAAAATAAAAAAGGATTGTTGTGTAAAAAGAATCATTGAGTGAAATTAAAGGTTATTAATAGTAGTAAAATAAATTAAAGTGAAAAGGGAAGATTAGAATAAAAGTAGTAAATAAAAGAGGGACAGGAATTAAAGACAGAAACCAATTAGGAATCAAATCAAAATTAAGACCAAGAATCAAAAAGTATAAATAGAATAATAAATAAAACAATAAATTAAAATAAGGGAGAATAAAGGTGAAAAGGGGAAACATATTAGAAGTTTGGAAACAAAAAGGTTAGGAAGTAAAATTGAAAAGGGGTATGAAAAGTTAATTGTAACGTAAAAACATATATATAATATATTAAATTATAAAAAGAAAATAAAGATAGGGAAAAAATTTGAATGACTAAGATGATGTATGGTGGGCTTCCGGGATTGGCTAAAATATTGTAACCATCTTCCCGATTAAAATTATTCGGAAATTTTTCAATTTGTAGTGCTTCCTGAATGATACGAAAAGAGTGATAGGGAACTGATGCAAAAAAATTGGTTTGGTCAAAGAAAATGAGGTGTTTAGAATTATGGGAGTGTTCAACAATAGTAGACTTGGAGGTCTGGTTATGGAATTTATCTGCTATATGCTCCTTGATATGGGATTTGAAAGAACTAGCGGTTTGTACAATGTATGATTTGCCACAAGAGCAGAGAATTTGGTAACCTCCTTGGTCATGCATTGGATAAGGTTTTTCGATGGAGATTCTAAACAAAACATTTAAGAGTTTTATAGAGTTTAAAAAGAGTTTTGATATTCATTTTGGCCAAAATCTTTAAATCTAGTATGGGTTCCTTGGATGTAAGGAAGAGAAATGAGAGCACAGCTTGGAGAAGAGGATGAAGAATTTAAGGATTTAGAATGGAAAGCAGATCAAAAGGCTTTATTCATTTGAGATAAGGAGTAACCATTATCCAAAAGGACCTTTGTAAGGTGGGATTTTTCTTTCTTGAGAAATTGGAAAGTAGATATTTGAAAGGCTCGAGTAACCAAAGTTTTTAAAACAGTGGATTTTTGGGTTGGGTGATGGTGAGAATTTGCATGATGGTATTTATAGGTGTGAGTCATTTTTCTATAAACTTGGTGGGTGAGGGTGCCATCATATTTATGAGAAATTAGAACATCCAAAAAGGGGAGAGTGTTATCATGGTGTATATCCATAGTAAACTGGATGTGGGGAGACATGTCATTAAAATTGTTAAAGAAAGAGGTCAAGGAGGGGTGGTCATGAGGCCAAACAATATAGGTATCATCAACAAAATGAAACCAACATTTGGGCTTAAGATGAAAGTTGTTTATGGCTAATTCTTCAAAATGTTACATGAAAATATTGGCAACCATTGGGGATAGGGATGACCCCATGGTTGTACCTTTGGTTTGTTCATAGCAAGTTCCTTTAAGGCTAAATAAAGTCTAAGTGGGGAAAATTTTAATGAGGTTAAGGGTTTTGGGGTCAACCGGTTTTGAGATCAAGTCAAGGGATTCCAGAACCACAATTTTGGTGAATAAGGAAACAACATCTAAATTGGCCATGATGTCATTTGTATCAAGCTGAAGATGCCAATATTTTTAAATAAAATCATAAGAATGTTTCATAAAGGAGGGAGTTTTTCCAATAGATGATTGATGTTTATTAGCAAGAAAATAAGATTTTTCCTATTGATAATCAAAGCAAATAATTTAAAACTCAGATTGTTGATTTTTATTGCATTGTTAGTTGGTTGTTTCATATGCAGGTTACACTAGGAAATAGTGAGCAATTGGTTGGAATATTGCAGCCCTACATGCATGTAGAAGAACATGAAGCGAAGAAATTTTCACTTAAATTACATCAAGGACATAGAACCAATTATCGTATCTCCACGGAGATCCTTGTTGGTGAAACAAACAAGCACAATCGATTGGCTCTTATTGGGCACTCATTTGAACCTACAAATACCAATAGAATATTTTGGAACCATCCTATACTAGGAACAGAGGACTTGTATCCATTCCGAGAATAGATATCTTTGTACAAGACTAAGAACAGAGGTTAAAAATTGTGTTTCCACAGAGGATCTGTGTAGGTGAATCGAGTGGGATATCAATCCCTCATTTACAAACCATTTAGTAAGGTTGTCTCTATCTGATATAATTTCCAACCAAAAATAGATGCTAAAGATATAATGGTCCTGATAGAAGTATATTTGGCACTTAGAGAAAATGTATCCTCATAGTCGAGTCCCTCTCTCTAGGATAATCCTCTAGTTATGAACTAAGCCTTGTACTTCAGTATGACTCCATCAATTGTGTGCTTCACCTTTTGTAGCCACATGGAATCAACCATTGGTTTCCCCTCTGGTCTTAGCACAATTTCCCACACAACATTCTTGATCATGGAGTATTACTACTCCATCATGGAATCTCACCACACCTACACACCTATTGCCTCCTCATAACTAGAATTTTATGCATCAATAATGAAAGGAATTGGTGCAATATAATTGAGAAATTTTGTAGGAGGATGGATTACCTAAAAATGAAGTTTTTGGAGCACCAACTTGCTCCTATGCCTCCTCCAATGTCTATGTAAGCCACCTTGGTCTCTTGGATGTACTAGGTGGAAAATTTGTCTTTGTACTTATACTAGAATATGTCAAACCTAAACCTAAACTCCTTGAAACATGTTGATCAACACTTGGAGAAAATGTTTCCATCTCCTCCTCAATCACTATTTGGAGCTCCTATGACTTGGAATACCATGCATTCTCATCAACCTTCGCATCCCAGCCTACTACTGTCTTCCTTTGATATGGAGTGTATATCTTGTAAGCCTTAAAGGACTCATTGTAGTCAACTAGAATACCCTTCAATCTAGAGGGTTCAAGCTTCATCCTCTTCTCCTTTGGAACATGAATGTAAACCAGCTCCCAAACACCCTAAAATGAGAAATCTCTAGCTTCTCCCTTGTGAAGGATTCCTTTGGACTCTTGTCCTTCAACAACATGTAAGAGAATCTGTTTAATGTGTAGACTACAATACAACATGCTTCTACCCAAAGTAACATGGACAATCTAAGTCATGAACCATATACTTAGCAATCTCTACTATGGACCTATTCTTTCTCTCAGCAACCCCACTCTATTTTGGGTTGTATGGTACTACCAACTCCCACTTGATCCCTGCTTTTCTGCAAAAGGAATCAAATTCATTGGAGGTATACTCCCATCCATTTCTCGATCGCATTACCTTGATATTCCAACCTATCTAGTTCTTAACAAGAGATTTAAACTCTAGGAACTTATTACATACCTCATCCTTGATCTTTATCAAATATATCCAGGTCTCTCTAGAAGAACCATTAATGAAAGTAACATAATAAATATTACCTATCAATGAAGTTAATGTCATGGGTCCATAGACCTATAAATAATTAGATCAAGAATCCCTCTTGATCCATGCTCACTTCTTGGGAAAGAAGCCTTGGTATTCTTGTTAAGTGCACATCATTTGCACACTCCTTTTTTCTCCACCTTGAAGTTCAGAATCCAACCACTATTTCCTTCAAAAGAGGTAAGAAACCATAGTTCATGGGACCAAATATTATGTTCCAAAGCTCGTACAGATTTTCACTACTAGTCAACAAGGCTCTTTACTCCGTTGGATCTATTAGTAGTCTATAAAGGCCACCATCCCTAACTCCTCTAGCCAAAACTCAACCAGGATCAAGGTTCTAACTTTTGATGATCAATTCCTAATCATCAAACCCATCCCTACATTTCAAATATATTAGACAACAAACCAAAAGGATACTTTTAGTCATACTAGGAACATAAAATACCTCATGTAGATCCAAAACTTCTCTGACTAGCATGCAAAATGAGATAGACCCTAACCTAGTCACTAGGTACCTGTCATCATCACCAAGCTCCACATACATGTTGGTATCTCATTCCTCTAACTTAAAAAAGGTTGATCTGTTGAGAGTCATGTGTCTCAAGGTTCAACTATCAATATACCACCCAACACTAGAAATTGTGTTGGTGGAAAGTAATGACACTATGGAAAAGGTGGTATCAAGCATAACAGTTAACTAATCCACTCTTGAAGATTCAAAACTTCCTACAAATTATTTATGTTGTTGTTGCTTACCCTTCCCCTTCTTCTTCTCAAGACACTAAGAAGCATAATGTCCATGCTTATTGCAATCGAATCATTTTATATGGATCAAATCCTTCTACTTAGAAGACCCTCAATCTCATTTCTTCTTTTAACCCTTCTCGAATACTTTCTTTTCTCCCTTTCTCACCTACCCGATGAGGGCTAGGTCATGAACATCCCCATAATTGGTTGAGACACATTTCAATCTCATCTACCCTCCATCGAAATCATCCCATAACTGCTAGAAGTCAAATAACTTCTCCCAACCACAGATAACTTGGACAAAGTTGTGCCACAGTGGACTAAAAACATTCATAGAAATATGAACTAGCTCAGTATCCTAAACTATTCCCCCTATTGTAGCAATCTAATCTCTCAGCTCTGTTATATTCATGATATAGCTTTCCATTGTATTATTTTTCACATGCAGATAGAAGTGATCATGTTCTTCAAGAGCATCTTCCTGAATACATTCACACTCTGGTACAAGGTTCCTAAGGCATCATACATCTCTGTGGAAGTATTTTTCCTAGCGATATGAGGGATCAAGTGATCCTTCACCAAATCCGATAGGATTTGCTTCATGTTTATACCTTGTTGTTGTGTTATGCCAAATCTTTGGGATCTATAGGTAGTGATGTCTCCTTCTCCAAAAGCTACCATAAGTCTACCATTCCCAAGAGGTTATTCTATCTTAACTTCCATGACACAAAGTTCAAAGCTCCCTCCAACAAGTGACTCTCTCATATATCGGGAGCTTCCATTGTTTCAAATACTTTGAGCAATATACAATATACAAACATTGATTCAAATATAGGGTTTCACACCCTACAACCCTTCTCATGTCCCAGTGTCGATCACTGGCACAATTATGTTTCGATCACTAAAGTTTGGACATACTACCCACTAAAACCCTCTAAAAGCGCTCTACTCAAAACAACTTGCCTCCCCATACATCGAATCTAGAATATTTTAGAAATTGCACTCTGATACCATGTTAGATTTCTAAACTATTTTGCACTACAAGAATTCCTAAACTAAAAACTAGATAGCGGAAAACTGAAAGCCACTCAAAACTACAACTCTAATAATGCTAGAATCTATAAACACATACAGTAGAAAATATCTAGAAACTCAATAGATGGACCATGAAAAATAGTTACTACTTTCTCATGCATTCTAAACTAAAATATATTATAGGAAAAAATAGCAAACTAATTAACTGCGTGTTGCTAAATTGAATTGATTAAACCTATACCCCTGCCTTCTGTTTTATATACTAAAAGGTATAATGAATCTAAAAACATGCACAAAAACACCTTAGATGAAGGTCTTAACTCCTAATTGTAGTGCACCTTCCTTGCATGGATGGATGAGCCAAGTAAAGTGAACCTCTACTTAATATTATTTGAGGCATGCAAGCACACATCCTCCTAGAGATATGCGCCCTTAATTGGACAACATGTTCCTTACCTAACTAAACTTAGAATTAAGTCAAAACTAAAAGACTATTAGAGTAAAAAAAAACTAACACATGCAATTTTTTTAGGATAACATGAAAAGAGTAGAGGATATATTGCAAGAAATAGGACAAAAATCATTCCTACATAATATAATGTTCCATACCATTAAATCTATAAGAGAGGAAGTATTCCCTCACTATCTAGTTAGAACTATTGTAACTGAAGTGCCCAAATAAGTTCACAAGTGCATCTAGGACTACCACACATGTGCCTAGGTTATAGAAGACTAAGGTACAATCTAAGAAACTATATGTTAGTGATGAAAATTTTGACTTTGGAGCCATCATGGGCTATATCTATATGTTGGGATTTTCAAGGAGGTTGTTAACCCACTATTGTCTTGTATATTGTTATGTTGAATATAATGAATATGACCTCCCACTTGTTAGGTTGATGTTCAATTATATTTGTGGAAAGAGTTGTGTTTCTCCTCATGTTGTATGAGACCTTCATCCCAATTGAAGTCATTGCTCAAGCAAGGTGCATATAGAGGATGTTGTCTTGATGTCCATTTTTTTCCACTCTTTATGCCTTTTTCTTCATTATGGATCATATTCTGAGGCGTTACTTCACATATTTGGAGGCATAGTATTTGACTTGTCTTTGAGGTGGTTAGGAGATATTATATTTTTTATTCTTCCTAAGAGAGATCATGGATCTATACCTTGTTTATTATTATTTTATTGTTGAGGGTTTTGACTCAAATCTCTATATAAATTCCTCGTTGTAATGGTTGTTGAAGGATTGAGAAAACATGATCCAGGTGGATATTGGTGGCCACCCACCTATTCCAACTAGCTCCTCTTGATATTTTCTAGTTTAGCACATTCTTTTGTACTTCTTTTTAATTGTGGGTTCTACACTTCTGGGGTTGTCAGAATCCCTACACATATTCTAGGTGGATATTGGTGGCCTCCCACTTAATCCAACTAGCTTATTTTGTATTTTTTCATGTCAACACATTTTGTTGTACTTCCATGGCCATTTTGGGGCCCTAAATAGTGTATTTTTGGCTTGCCACATTCAAACTATATATGAAGTTAGAGTTTGATGGTGTAATGTGTATTTCTCAAAAAGACATTTCCAATGGGCTATCACGCACCTAAAACGGAGGTCGTATGCAAAAGTTACGACCCCGAGAAGTTGAGGTACCAACTTACCCATAGGGGCCCACATAACTTTTGGTGTTTCATATCTTAGGGTTAGGTTTTTGGATGTATATGGTTTTGGCATTCATGAGTAATATTAAAAATTCCACTGGAGCCTCATTGTAATCATTCTTCTCAGACGGATGTGTGTAGCAGCTACATCTCTTCTCAGAGATAGCTACCACCATTCGAGCAAGTGTTTCAGTTCTGCAATTTTACAGTTTAAACCTATTTCATTTATTCAATAAAAGATATTGTTCACTGGATATCTATGTTATTCTTCATATCTCTGTGTTTATTGTATTCATTCTATTAATCAGTTTGTTCCACTCCTAAATCTAGATCAATGCTATCAGATCAGTTTGCTCTTCATTTGTTTTTCTCTGTGCATGTCCCTAACAAGATCTGGGTACAAGAAGTTGGGACTTGAACCAATTGAATCGCTGCAATATCGATCATGCTGATCCTGACAAAAACCCATGGGGGACGAAAACAAGATGATGGAGTAGGAGATCCTTTTAAAATGTTGCTCGAGTAATCCCTTGCGCGACAAAGGAATGAAATGATGGAAAAATTTGTGCAGGTCCTTCAGCGATTGCCCACAGGAGAAGCATCTTCATCAACTGGCCATGCAACCCCCTTTAAGGTACAGGTAAATTTTGATATTCCATTATTTGAAGGACTGATAGATGTGGATGTTGTAGATAAATGGTTGAATCTGCTCAATGGGTATTTTTCAGTCCATAATGTTTCCGATAGGGAAAATATTACTTTTGCACTCCTCAAGGTCGTCCCCCATGTTAAGGACGGGTGGGATACTTTCTCTAAGCAAAGGGCCATAGAGCAATATGCAATATTTTTGGTTTCCCCTACATGGGATTCCTTCTGGGATGCCATTAAATAACAGTACTACCCCGTTGTAAGCTACGAGGACCAGTACACCAGATGGACCACCCTATGTCAAGAAAGGGACCAGACAATACTAGATTTCACCAATATTTTCCATACCATGCGCACCAAATTGGGTATCGAAGACTCTGAGCGACATCTAGTGCTCAAATATCATGGTTGTTTGCATAGATACATTCAAATAGAAATGGAGTTTCTGGACATTGCCTCATTAGGTATGGCTTATAGATATGTTGTCAAGATCGAGCAGAAATTTAAGCAGAAGAGGCGAGAGTTTGGATCTGAAAACTCCTCATAATCGAAGCAGGGAAAAGGTGGCCCCAACCCACATAGCAAGGGATAGAGAAAATATGGCCACTCTCAATACAACCAGTCCAAGCCGCAACACAAGAAGGGAAATGAGAAAACGAAGATGGACACCAGAGCAACATTTTAAAAGGATAGACAATTGTAAAAGGATACCAAAGGTAGCGTTGCCTACCACTATTTCTTTAATCTCTGTTAAGCAATGCAGTAAGGTCATTTCACAGACCGGGAAGTTCATCTTCTGTGTGATCTATACTCACAGTGATAAGAAGGTCACTGCCACATATGTAGCCTATACACAGAGCCTCTCTTTGCAGCAGAAGCAAGTGGACGGGATCGTGGAAGAGTACAAAGATATCTTATCCTCACCCACTGAGGTATCGACGCACTGCCAAGTCAAGAATCCAATTGATCTAAACCTGGTGCATCTCTCCCTAATGGACCAGTCTATCATTGCTCGTTGATGGAAAATGATGAAATCAAGTGTCAGATCCAAGAGATTTTTCAAAAGGGACACATCAAACCCATATCCTCCCCTTGCAGAAGCCTGATTGTACTGGTGCAGAAGAAGAATGGGACTTGGTGACTTTGCATTGATTACAGATCATTAAACAAAATCACAGTTAGAAACCGGTACCCAATTCCCAAGATTGATGACCTTCTTGACCAACTCAAGGGGGGAAATTTCTTCATCAAGATTGACCTAAATTCCAGCTACCACCAGGTTCCCATCGAACCAACGGATGTCTGGAAGACAACTTTCAAATCTAAAGAAGGTGTCCTCGAATGGTTGGCCATGCCCTTTAGCCTAAAAAATGCACCAACCACTTTCATGAGGTTGATGGATGATGTATTGAGACCCTTTGCCAACTCTTTTGTGGTGGTATATTTGGATGACATCCTCATCTTCAACGAAAATTGGGAGGAGCACATGTAGCATATTCAGCAGGTTTTGAGCACTCTGTGGCAGCACAAGCTATATGAAAACTTGGAAAAATGTTCCTTTGGCATGAACAGGGTCCAATAATTGGGATACATTGTTGATGAGCATGGAGAACATGTTGATCCTGCTAAGATCCAAGTCATCCATGATTGGCCAGCCCTGACCACACTAACCGAGCTTCAAAGCTTCTTTTGACTAGCCAACTTCTATCGACGGTTTGTGTTGGGATTCTCCAATATTGCATGGGCCCTTAGCCACGTGACCAAGGGCGGTGGCAAGGAAAATTTTGTGTGGGGGAAGGAACAACAACGAGCATTTGATGATCTGAAGCATCGCTTGTGCTCATCTCCAGTACTCTCCTTGCACGATCTGCAACAATCGTTCGAGATTGAGACCGATGCATATAACTATGTTGTAAGTGCAATTCTCACTCAACACGGTCATCCAATGGCATACCATGGTGAGACACTCTCAAATACTGTCCAAAAATACCCCATCTATGAAAGGGAAATTTATTCCATTGTACAAGCCTGTCGTGAATGGAAACATTACATTCTGGGAAAGGAGATGATCATCCACACTGATCACAAGCCTCTGCAGTTCATACTAACATAGGGGAAGTTGCATAATGACCTCCATCAGAAGTGTCTCACCTACCTGTAACAGTTCCATATCAACATCAAGTATAAGACATGGAGAAAAAATTGTGTCGTTGACTTCCTCAGTCAAACTCTTGTGTCTGCACTCACCACTGTGCTCCATTCCTGTGGACATGAGGCATTTGAGTGGCCCCAACTTTATCATCAAGATCCTGACTTTTCCACTACCTATCATCTCTTGGGTACAGGCACGACTGTCACTGATTTTCAAATTCAGGACGGGCTGTTATTCCATCTGGGCCATCTCTGTGTTCCTACAAGCGAGCATGAAAATATTATTTGGGAATCCCACTATAGTCAGATGGCACGACATTTTGGCATGGAGAAAATTGTGGTCGTTCTCCGGAAACATTTTTATTGGTCAAAAATTTGATAGGATGTCAACAAGTATGTTTTCGAAGATGGCCATCCTCACAGCCTGCAAGAAGAAAATCACAACGGCAGATACTGCCAAGCTCTTCTTCGAACGAGTGTGGATCCATTTTTGGATACCACAAACCATCATCTTCGACCGTGAAAACAAGTTCCTTAGCACATTTTGGTCGAGTCTCTTGTCATTGTTGGACACCAAGCTCATTAAATCCACTTATTTCCACCCCCAAACAGACAACGAAACAAAGTTCATCAATCGGATGATTTTTCACATCCTATGCATGTACAACTCTAAGCATCTGCATACATGGGATGAGAGTCTCCCCTATGTTCACCACATTTACAACATGACTCTCCATAGCTCCACCAACCATAGCCCATTTTAGGTGGGACCAGGATTTAAACCCTTGGGTCCCATTGATGTTTCACTACCTCTGGAAACCACACAGACAGACTCTTCACATGTTCATTATGAGACCGACAAAGCCACCAGATTCATTGAGCAGATTCGACACATCTGCCAATAGGTCCTTAGATTTTGCAGAAAGCCAATTCTAAGTACAAGAAGCACCATGATCAACACATGGTACCACACCAGTTTTAGGTTGGAGACAAGGTTTGGTTACATTTGTAGAAGGAGCATCTTATAGAGCCCCATCGGAAGCTCCTCCCACTTTGCTATGGGCCTTACACTATCACATGCCTAAAATGGAGGTCATATCCAAATGTTACGACCCCGGGAAGTTGACATACTAGCTTGCCCATAGGGGCCCACATAACTTTGGTGTTTCATCTCCTAGGGTTAGGTTTTTGGATGTCTAGGGTTTTGGCATTCATGAGTAATGATAAAAGGGCTCTAGAGCCTCATTGTAATCATTCTTCTCAAACGAATGTGCGTAGCAGCCACATCTCTTCTCAGAGATATCTACCACCATTCGAGAAAGTGTTTTAGTTTTGTAGCTTTACAGTTTCATCCTATTTCATTTATTCAATAGAAGATATTATTCACTGGATATATGTGTTGTTCTTCGTATTTCTGTGTTTATTGTATTTAGTCCGTTAATCAGTTCCTTCTGCTCCTAAATCTAGATCAAAAGAACTCTTTGGATAAGTATTGAATATCTATTGAAGGCAATGAATGTTTAAGGGTATTTGATCATGTGTGGTTCTCCTTCTTGCATCCATATTGTTCTTTCTATTTGTTAGAAATTTCATCTAAATTTGGCTACAAAGGGGCTTTGATTCAAGGGCATATCTGTCATCTCAAGAAGGGCTTCGGTTGAGGTGTTTCCTATCAATTTACCTTGCTGATTTTTGTTGTTAAATTAGATAATTTGTTGTTGTCATTTCAATGAAAGGTAGGGAAAATTTCTGGTTTGTAGCAAGGTCACCCCTTTTTTGTCATGCATATGTATTTGAGGAGCACCTTCGGAAGGGCCCTCTAAGGAATTTTCTGCAATCTGGGTAGATCCTAGAATGTTGTAACAACATCATCTATTGTTACCATTCAGATATATTCAAACCCTCTAAATATACTTTGACTCCATTTACCCTAAGTTGATGTTTGGCACTAGTCTTCCTTTCAACCACCCAAAAAATATAAACTAAAATCATTTTATTTTCTAAATGTGAAATGAACCCTAAGTCTTCATCATAAATCATATTTAGTTCTCTAGGGATTCCCCCCTTGTGTTGAAGTAGATTATACCTAAAGAGAGAGAAGGAGTTACCATGGTGACATTGGGTAACCCTTCTGAATTTCCCCTAAGGTTTGACTTGTGTTTTAGGAATTTACCACACAAAGTGAGCATTGGGAGGTAAAAAGTTGCTTATATGAATATATGATGCCTTCAATGAGTTTGTTATGGTTTTAAAATTTCAAGAACTTATATGAATTCCATGGATAAATATTGATGTTAGGAACACAATGAATCTATTATCCAGTAGGACTAATGATCATTGTTGGCAGTAGTTAAAGCAATGGATTCACATATTAGTGAGTTGGACCATGTGAGCATTCGCCAAATGAGAAAATCTTATGAAAGTCGAGAAATATTAACCATGTGAGTTTCAAACACATGGAATGTGTGTTTACAATCATATTGTACAAATTTAAATAAGGATTCCAATAGGAGGATCAATTGTCAGCATCTTCTAGACACTCACTAGGTACATAGCATCCTAATTTATTCCAACAAGTTGTGCTTTAGCATTGAATTTCTATGACTAGGAGTTCGTATCCATTACAACGTCCTAGTCTTAGCCTATCATGAAAACAAGTAAATGATGCACTATTGTTGAGATGATGATCATCTCCTTGTAGAGTTCAAATAACCAAACCACGTAAATTTCACTAAGTTGACCAATTATATACTAGTGAAAATGAAGATACTTTGATGGGTCTACAACACATCTCCATATGTATGATATTAATAGATTGTTTGAGGGTGAGATTTGAAAGTATCAATTCCTCTCACTATTTCTCTATGTTTTCACCCTAGAACAAAGTTTAAAAACCTACTAAACTTTTAGATAATCTAGTCACATCTTTAATAACATATTAGAATAATGTTATAACATGTCAATTCTAACTACCATCGCCATATTTTCAACATATTTTTTGAGGTAGAAACAAATAATTTTCATGAGATATTTTAAATACAAGACATAGAGACAGAGAGAGACTTATGAAACATTGAAATGGATGCTCACCATTATCAAATGATCCTCCATATATAGTGTTTTCAATGTGCAAAGTTTCTTCAACATAGTACTTGTATAGTTTGAAGACATCTTCCTTCAATTCCATTTATTCCAACTGCACATGTTACCAAGGTTTAACACATACATTCAACTGATATGCATGTTATAAATGACTTTCACACACCATATTTACAAAACTATAGTCTTGAACCAATTAAATTGGTGATCCCATCCATATTTGTTTCTATTGAAGTAGATGATAGTGTGCACGTCCTTAGATTTCTCAAAATCAATTTTATTGAATACAGGGATGATGGTGTCACCATGGATGAGGGGTTAACATGTTAAAATTATTTCAGATCATGGTAAACATATTCTGCACTCATAAATTCAAACTCTAAAACTCAAAAAAATAAAATTGATAAACTCCTACGAAAACTACAAAATCTAGATGGTAGATTCTACAAATACATCACAATGAAAACATGAACAGTGAATACAAATATGCAACACTCAATCACATATTTCTTCTATTAACCAGAGGAAGAAAAATACAATGTAATAGTTCAAAAGTCCTATATATATTCGCCTATCATCAAGCGCCCTATCTCTCCTTATATAACTAGAGAGACTAGGCTTACAAAAATAATTCTACCCATTCTTGAGGTGCGCTTAGGTTGGAAATAGAAACCTTCACCCTAAGCATGCCTAGAGGAAAGCACCTTGCATGCACTAGCTTCCTTGAGATCTATGCCCTGGCTAAATTTTAACCTTCTTGTGCAAGATGTCTAGTCTAAAAATAGAACAAAAACTAACTAGAACTAACAAATAATATAAAATAAGAAAAGTGAGCACTTTCCTAACTTGGAATAACACTTCTAAATAAGGATGGTGCATGCATACACTTCTATCACGAGCATGCCTACTAAAGGTCGTTTCACCCTCACACGCAAACCTCTTTTTTCATAGAAATCAAGGCACAATGGATCCGATGAAGCACACCAAGATATTGTGAATTATCTAGTTCGATTCTAGCATCCACCCACCTCTTCCACTGACTCAGAACAGTTCCCCATCTTAGCAATTTTTGTACGGTCTTTCAAGTCTCTAACTTCCAACACATTTTCGAGGCCCCAAACAATGTTTTTTAGGTCTATGACGGATCAGAATTTACATGGCATGCCTAATCCCTAACTAAAATGTTTTTTCTCATCGATATCTTTCCAATGAGCTATTGTGCGCCCCAAATGGAGTTTGTATGCAGAAGTTGCAACCCTGAGGAGTTGATGTTTCAACTAGACTCCTTGGGGCCCATATTCCTTTTGCCACTTCATCTCCTAGGGTCAGGGTTTTGGATATTTAAGTTTTTTGCTTCTTAGGAGTTATTACTTTATTTTAAAAGGCAATTTCGGCCTCATCAAATGGGCTTCTTGCGAATGAGTGTAGCCAACACATCTCTCTTCAAAGATAAGCTACCACTATTCTAGCTAGTTTGTATTGCTTTGCATTTCACAATATTTTCATATTTTCATTTATTAATAGAATTTGGTCCTCATTGTATCATTGTGCTCTATGTAATATTTATGTGTGTGTGTTTCCATTCATATTCCTTCATTTCATTTATTTCTCTATACAATCCAGACATTGTTGTTTCTCACTACGTTTTTCCTTAACGAGGACAGGGTATAGAGAGTTGGGTATCGAACCAATTTCACTTGGGGAAGACCACTTTTTCCAACCCAAATGACCTCCCATGGAAAATGAAAAGAGATATGATAGAGTAAGAGATCCTATAAAGTTGTTTCTTAAGGAATCCCTCACATAATAGAGGAACGAGATGATGGATAATTTTTCCTAGATCCTTCGACGACTACCAACAATGACCGCGACACCTTCAACAAGCAACCATTTCAAAGGTGAAACACCCTTCAAGGTACAAGTTCACATTGAAATTCCTTTATTTTAAGGCAAGATAGATGCAGATTCTTTAGAGAAATGGTTAAATATGTTATAGGGTTATTACTCTATTCAAAATATTTCAAACATTGAAAAGATCACCTTTGCTCTCCTTAAGGCCCTTCCCCATGTCAAATATTGGTGCGAAAATTACTAGGAGATACATGAAGGAGATGAATCTACAACATTTAAGACAGAACCCACTTGGACAGCTTTTGTTGATGCCTCCAAGGATGAATTCTACTATGTTGGAAACTATGATGACTAGTACACAAGATGGACAACCTTGTGTTATGAGAGAGAGACCAAATGGTTCCAGAGTACACCAATACCTTCCATACCTTGCACTCAAAGTTGGGTATCAAAGACTCTGAGCGAAACCTAGTTTTGAAGTACCACAGTGGCCTGCACAGGTACATCCAAACAGAGATGGATTTATTGGACATCTCCTCATTGGAATCCACTTATCGATATGTTGTCAAAATCGAGCCAAAATTTAAGGAGAGGAATAAGTAAGATTTTGGGTATGCAAATTTGTTGCAACAAAAGCATGGTAAAGGTGGCCCTGACTCACAAAACAAAGGCCAGAGCAAGGATATCCAACCTCAATACAACCAGTCCAAGTCACAGACAAAGAAGGGTAACAGGAATTTGAAGGACATAGGAAAGTGATGTGAGTTCCAAAAAATCCCCTAGCGCAACGTTGATGAATGTTTCTCGAAACAATCATTATTGGTCGAGCTAAAAGAAAAAGAATTGGACTTTGGCTTGGACTCTGATTCAAAGTAGGATAAGGGAAAGTGAATCATTGACGCAGAACCGAGTGCTACCATTTCAACCGCAAATATCCAACCAAAAGTGTCATGGGAGCCTAGGGAGTGGGAGTTCCTCTTCCATTCAACGCACTACTACATATTGAAAAATTTGCAACGTCTACTTCAAAAGAAAGTACCATTTTGTCGCAAAATTGAAGATAAAGAGTTGAATTTTTCATTTTTTTTTATAAATCTATCCCGCGTTCATCACTCTTGAGATGAAAACAACCATAGGTCTCAAGAGCAATGAACGTGAAGAACTACTACAGTTGTCTCTCTTGCAACGAATAAGATCATCGATAGTATTGATATTTCATCGCAAGAACTACTCCAGTCGTCTCTCTTGCGACAAATAAGATCGTCGATAGTATTCATAGTTTTTCGCAAGAACTACTCTGGTCGTCTCTCTTGCGACGAATAATATTGTCGATAGTATTGATAGTTTGTCGCAACTATAGAGGCTTTGTCGCTCTTGCGAAAAACTATCATTACCATAGATGATGCCTTATCCTTGAATAGTTCATCACAAGAACTACTATGTTCGTCTCTCTTGCAACGAGCACCCTAGGTTGTCCCTATAGCACAACCAGTCCAAGCCGCAACACAAGAAGGGAAATGAGAAAATGAAGGACACGGGAAAATGGTGTGAATACCATAAAATCCGTTGGCACAACACTAAAGAATGTCAATCCAAGAAATCACTCATGATCGAGCTAAAGGCTTCCGAGTCAGAGGTCGATTCTGATTCTAAATCAAATCCAAAAGGAGGGAAGCGGATTATTGATTTTGAACCCAGTACCACTGTCACTACCACCAAATTCCAACCAAGTGAACTAGAAGAACCATAGGAAGGGGAACACCTCTTTCACTCACAAATGTGGGTAAAGGGGGAATTGCTATATTTCATTGTCGATAGTGGCAGTCAGAAGAACATGATCTTTGAAAAGGTTGTCAAGTGGTTGGACCTGCTGACACCGCACCTATAGCCCTACACCATTGGTTGGCTTTGCCAAGGAAGAGATCTTCATGTTAGCGAATAGTGTCTCCTGCCCTACGGAATCAAGCCTTTCAAGGATGAGGTATTGTGTGAAATTTATCCCCTTGAAGTTTGTGATGTTCTTTTAGGACAACCATATTTGTGGAAGCGTCATGTTGTGTATGAGTTTAGACCCCGCAGTGTTATTATTATTTTGGGTAGACAATTGTACAAGATACCATAGGTAGCGCCGCCTACAACTATTTCTTTAATCTCTGATAAGCAATGCAGTAAGGTCATTTCACAGACCAGGAAGTTCATCTTCTTTGTGATCCATTCTCATAGTAAGAAGAAGGTTTCTGCCACATCCGTGGCCTCTACACAGAGCCTCTCTTTGCAGCAGAAGCAAGTGGACGGTATCATGAAAGAGTACAGAGACATCTTCTCCTCACCCACCGAGGTACCGATGCACTACCAAGTCAAGCATCCAATTGATCTAACCCCCAGTGCACCTCTCCCTAATGGACCAGTCTATCATTGCTCACTGATGGAAAATGATGAAATCAACCATCAGATCTAAGAGATTATTCAAAAGGGACACATCAGACCCAGCTCCTCCCCTTGTGGAATCCCAATTGTACTGATGTAGAAGAAGGAAGGGACCTGGTGACTCTGCATTGATTACAGAGCATTAAACAAAATCACAGCCAGAAACCGGTACCTAATTCCCAAGATTGATGATCGTCTTAACCAACTTAAGGGGGGAATTTTCTTCAGCAAGATTGACCTAAAGTTCGGCTACCACCAGGTTCCCATCGAACCAACTGATGTCTAGAAGACAGCTTTAAAATCTAAAGAAGGTCTCTTCAAATGGTTAGTCATGCCCTTTGGCCTAACAAATGCACCGGCCACTTTCATGAGGTTGATGGATGATGTATTGAGACCCTTCCCCAACTCTTTTGTGGTGGTATATTTGGATGAAATCCTCATCTTCAATAGAACTTGGGAGGAGCACATGTAACATATTCAGCAGGCTTTGAGCACTCTGTGGCAACACAAGCTATATGTCAACTTGGAAAAATGTTCCTTTGGCATGAACAGGGTCCAATACTTGGGCTACATTATTAATTAGCATAGAGAACATGTTGATCCTGCTAAGATCCAAGTCATATGTGACTGGCCAGCCCCGACCACACTAACCGAGCTTCAGAGATTCTTGGGACTGACCAACTTCTATCGATGGTTTGTGTTGGGATTCTCCCATATTGCATGGGACCTCAGCCACATGACCAAGGACGGTGGTAGGGAAAATTTTGTGTGGGGAAAGAAACAACAATGAGAATTTGATGATCTGAAGCATCACTTGTGCTCGGATCCAGTAGTTTCCTTGCATGATCTGCAACAATCGTTCGAGATTGATACTGATGCATCTGACTATGTTTTAGGTGCAGTTCTCACTTAGCACGGTCATCCGATGGCATACCATAGTGATCACTCTCGGATATTGTCTGAAAATAACCCACCTATGACTAGGAAATGTATTCCATTGTACAAGTATGTCGTCAATGGAAACATTACATTCTAGGAAAAGAGACGGGCATCCACACTGATCACAATCCTCTGCATTTCATACAGACATAGGAGAAGTTGCAGAACGACCGCCATCAGAAGTGGTCCACCTACCTGCAGCAGTTCCATCTCAACATCAAGTATAAGATAGGGAGCACAAATCATGTCACTGACTTCCTCAGTCGAACTCCCATGGCTACACTCACCACTGTGCTCCATTCATGTGGACATGAGGCATCTGAGTGGCCCCAACTTTATCAACAAGATCACGACATCGCCACCACCTATCAGCTCTTGGGTACATGCGTGATTGTCACTAATTTCCACATTCGGGATGGGTTGTTATGCCATCTGGACCATCTCTATATTCTTGCAAGCGAGCGTGAAAATATTATTTGGGAAGCCCACTACAGTCAGATGGCAGGACATTTTGGCATGGAGAGAATTGTGGTCGTTCTCCAGAAAAAAAAATATTGGCCAAAACTTCGACAGTATGTCAGCAAGTATATCATATATTTCACTTCCTGTGCCATTACCAAGACATCCATCAAGAAGCAAGGCTTATACACCCCTCTTCCTACCCCCGATAAGCCTTGTGAATCCATCTCAGTGGATTACATGTCTGGCCTTTTGTCCACCAAGAAAGGAAATTATTGTGTATTTGTGGTCGTTGATCGGTTTTCGAAGATGGCCATCCTCACAGCCTGCAAGAAGAACATCACAGTGGAAGATACTCCTAATATCTTCTTCAAACGAGTGCGGGTCCATTTTGGGATACCACAGACCATCATCTCAGACTAGGACAACAGGTTCATCAGCACATTTTGGTCGAGTCTCGAGTCACTGTTGGACACCAAGCTCACTAAATCCATTGTTTTCCACCCCCAAACAGACGGCCAAATAGAGGTCGTCAATCGGATGATTGTGCACATCCTACACATGTACAACTCTAAGAATCCATGTACATGGGATGAGATTCTCCCTTATGTTCATAAAAGTTACAACAGGGCTCCCCATAGCTCCACCAGCCATAGCCCATTTCAGGTGGGACTGGGATTCCAACCCTTGGGTCCCATTGATGTTGCACTACCTCTGAAAACCACAGAAACAAACTCTTCACATGTTCATTATGAAACCGACAAAGCCACCAGATTGATTGAGCGGATTCGACACATCCGCAAACAGGTCCATGAGATTTTGTAGAAATCCAATGCTAAGTACAAGCAATGCCATGAATAACATAGAGTATCGCACCAGTTTTAGGTTGGAGACAAGTTCTGGTTACATTTGTAGCAGGAGCATCTTACAGGGCCCCATCAGAAGCTCCTCCCACTTTGTTATGGGCCTTACACCATCACCGAGGCTGTGGGTAGCAATGCTTTTGATCTCAACACTCCACCCTTCCTTGGCTTGCACCCATTTTCAATGTGGACCTCCTTCGGCCAAATTTTCCACCATTATTGGACACCTTGGAGATCGCAGAACAGATGAAACCAACAGAGTTCAACCTTGACTACTTGGAACAGGCATCCACTGATCAGATAGTGGGCACACAGGTCAATGGCACTCACTAGCAGAGGATCCATCTTTATCGGCTTGTCAAGGCAGGCTAGCTCCTCCACTAAGGAAAGTGGCTCATCTGGGCCAAATTCAACAAAATTTTCCTCACCTGATGGGGGAAATCAACACAATGGAGACCATTTCTTCCTAAGGGGGGAGGACTGATCCAAGTGGATATTGGTGGTCACCCACCTATTCCAACTCGCTCCTCTTGACATTTTTTAGTTCAGCACGTTCTTCTGCACTTATTTGTAATTGTGGGTTATACAATTTTAGGGTTGTCTGAAGCCCTACACATCTTCCATGTGGATACTGGTGGCCTCCCACTTAATCCAATTGGCTTATTTTGTATGTTTTCATGTCAGCACATCTTGTTGTACTTCCAGGGCCATTTTGGGGCCCTAAGCAGTGTTTTTTGTCTCGCCATAGTCAAACTATAGACAAAGTCAAATTTTGATGGTGTAATGTGTATTTCTCGAAAATACCTTTCCAACGGGATATCACGTGCCTAAAACGGAGGTTGTATGAAAAAGTTACGACCCTGGGAAGTTGACGTACCAACTTACCCATATGGGCCCACATTACTTTTGGTGTGTCATCTCCTAGGGTTAGGTTTTTGGATGTCTCGGGTTTTGGAATTCATGAGTAATGATAAAAAGTCCTCTAGAGCCTCATTGTAATCGTTCTTCTCAAACGGATGCGCGTAGCAGCCACATCTCTTCTCAGAGATAGATACCACCATTCGAGCAAGTGTTTCAGTTCTGCAGTTTTACAGTTTCAACCTATTTCATTTATTCAATAGAAGATCTTTTTCACTGGATATCTGTGTTGTTCTTCGTATCTCTGTGTTTATTGTATTTAATTTGTTAATCAGTTTGTTCCTCTCCTAAATCTAGATCAAAATAAATTGTGTCTAAGTATTGAATATATATTTAAGGAAATGAATGTTTAAGTGTATTTGATCATGTGTGGTTCTCCATCTTTCATCCATATTGTTCTTTCTATTTGTTAGAAATTTCATCTAAATTCGACCGCAAAGGGGCTTTGATTCAAGGGCATATCTGTCATCTCAAGAAGGGCTTCGGTTGAGGTGTTTCCTATCAATTTACCTTGCTGATTTTTGTTGTTAAATTAGATAATTTTTTGTTGCCATTTCAATGAAAGGTAGGGAAATTTTCTGGTTTGTAGCAAGGTCACCCCTTTTTT
Organism: Picea engelmannii; assembly: GCA_009831015.1. Lineage (NCBI taxonomy): Eukaryota > Viridiplantae > Streptophyta > Pinopsida > Pinales > Pinaceae > Picea > Picea engelmannii. Next base: position 14,583 of record WSFP011327848.1, on the reverse strand, counting down.
GTCATGCATATGTATTTGAGGAGCACGTTCGGAAGTGCCCTCTAGGGAATTTTCTGCAATCTAGGTAGATCCTAGCATGTTGTAACAACATTATCTATTGTTACCATTCACATATATTTGAACCCTCTAAATATCCTTTGACTCCATTCACCCTAAGTTGATGTTTGGCACTAGTCTTCCTTTCAACCACCCAAAAAATATAAACTAAAATCATTTTGTTTTCTAAATCTAAAATTAACCCTAATTCTTCATCATAAATCATATTTAGTTCTCTATGGCTTCCCCCCTCGTGTTGAAGGAGAGCATACATAAAGAGAGTGAAGGAGTTACCATGGTGACATTGGGTAACCCTTCTGAATTGCCCCTAAGGTTTGACTTGTGTCTTAGGAATTTACCACACAAAGTGAACATTTGGAGGTAAAAATTTGCATATATGAATATATGATGCCTTCAATGAGTTTGTTATGGTTTTACAAGTTCAAGAAGTTATATGAATTCCATGGATAAATGTTGATGTTAGGAACACAATGAATCTATTATCCGGTAGGACTAATGATCATTGTTGGCAGTAGTTAAAGGAATGGATTCACATATTAGTGAGTTGGACCATGTGAGCATTCGCCAAATGAGAAAATCTTATGAAAGTCGAGCAATATTAACCATGTGAGTTTCAAACACATGGAATGTGTGTTTACAAGCATATTGTATAAATTTAAACACGGATTCCAATAGGAGGATCAATTGTCGGCATCTTCTAGACACTCACTAGGTACATAGCATCATAATTTCTTTCAACAAGTTGTGCTTTAGCATTGAATTTCTAGGACTAGGAGTTCTTATCCATTACAGTGTCCTAGTCTTAGCCTATCATGAAAACAAGTAAATGATTCACTACTGTTGAGATGATGATCTCGGTAAAGCAGTGTTGAAGGACAATCTCTCAGACCAAAAATTTGTCCTCTTCATGGTCCAATCAAAAGGAGAATGAAAGGTCACTACAACTGCCACCACATCAACACAAGGCTTCTCTACATAGCCGAAGCAGGTGGGAAAGATTGTAGAGGAATAAAAAGATATATTTTCTTCACCTGCAATGATGCCTTTGCAGTGTCAAGTCAAACATTCAATTGATTTGATACTTGGTGCTCATTTACCTAATGTCCCAATATACAAACGCTCTCTTCTGGAGAATGAGGAAAGAAAATGTCAAATATGCGAGCTCCTCCAAAAGGAACGCATTTGACCAAGCTCCCCACCTTGTGGGAGTCAAATTGTATTGGTGTACAAGAAGGAAGGGACATGGAAAAACTATATTGATTATAAAGCCCGGAAAAAATCATTGTCAAGAACCGATATTTGATCCCCCAAATTGATGATCTTCTTGATCAACTTAAGGGTGCCAATTTCTTTAGTAAAATTGATATGAAGTTAGTCTACCACTAGGTCTTGATTGAATAAATTGATGTGTGGAAGACCACCTTCAAGTATACAGAAGGCCTTTTTGAGTGGATGGTCATGCATTTTGGCTTGACTAATGCTCCAACAACATTCATGAGGATGATGGATGTTATCTTGTGGCCATTCACAAAATCTTTTGTGGTCATATATTTGGATGACATCCTCATCTTCAGCAGAATATTTCAATCACATTCAAAAAATTCTAAGCACCCTACGACAACACAAGTTATATGTCGATCCAGAGAAATTCTAATTTGGCATGCAGAGAATTCAGTATCTAGGATACACTATGGATGAACATGGGGTGCATGTGGACCCAAACAAGATCCAATTCATTCATGATTGGCTAGCCCTGACAACTCTAACATATATCTGCAACTTCTTGTGCCTTTCCAACTTATACTGTAGATTCGTGTTGGGGTTCTCTCATATTGCTTGGCCCTTAAACCAAGTGACCAAGGATGGAGATAAAGCCAATTTTTCCTAGTTTGAGTCACAACATAAAGTATTCAAGCATCTAAAATTTCACCTCTTCTCAACACCAGTACTCACTCTTTCATACCTGAAACAACCATTCGATATTGAGACAAATGCATCCGACTATGTTATTCGATCATCTAAAATTCCACCTCTTCTCAACACCAGTACTCACTCTTTCAGACCTGAAACAACCATTCTATATTGATAAAAATGCTTATGACTATGCTATTGGTGTAGTCCTCACTCAGCATGGACATTCAGTGGCCTATCACAACAAGACACTCTCTCATGGTGTTCGTAATTATCCCACCTATGACAAGGAGATGTCACCATTGTGTGGTAACATCAATGATGGAAGAATTATATTCTAGGAAAGGAAATTATCTTCCACATGATCATGAGCCCCTACAATTCATGCAAACACAAGAAAGTCACAAAATGACCGCCATTAGAAGTGGTCCACGTACTTGCAAAAATTCCACTTGAACATTAAGTACAAGAAGGGTAGCACAAACTATGTTGTAGACTACCTCAACCAGCCCCCAATTGTGGCACTAACCATGGCTCTTAACTCTTCTGGGCATAAGACCTACGAGTGGAACCAATTGTATCGTAACAATGTTGATTTTTCTACTACATATCAGACATTGGGCACAGGTAAACAAGTTCCAAACTTTCACCTCTAGGATGCACTTTTGTGCTATATGGGACATATTTTTGTTACTTCAAGTGATCATCCAAAGTTAATTTGGGAGGCGCATTACAGTCAGGTTGCAAGGCACTTTAGTGTGGAGAATACAATAGTAGTACTTCAGAAATATTTATGTTGGAAAAAACTCTGACAAGACATTAGCAAGTATATCAAATAATGCATTGCATGTGTCATTACTAAAACTTCCATTAAAAAGAAGGGATTGTACACTCTTCTACCTATCCCATACAAGCCCTAGGAGTCAGTTTCCATGGATTACATGTCAAGTTTTCCCTCCACCAAGTATGGTATCCATCGTGTCTTTGTGGTTGTTGATCGATTCTCTAATATGGCCATTTTTGCATTGTGCAAGAAGAGTATTATAGTTGAATACACTGCTAAGCTCTTGTTTCAGTGTGTTTGGGTTCATTTTGGGATACCATGGACCATTATTTCAAACAGAGATAGTATTTTCCTCAGTACCTTTTGATCCATCCTATGGTCTCTGATGGACACCAAGCTGACCAAATTGACTACCTTCCACCGCAAAACATATTGGAAAACAAAGGTGGTCAATAGGATGATTGTGCATATCCTGTGCATGCACAACTCCAAGCATCCACATAGATGGGATGAGATCCTCCCATATGTTCAAAATAGCTACAACAAAGCCCTCCATATCTCTATTGGTCATAGCCCTTTTCATGTGTGCTTGTGGTTCCAGCCATTGGCCCCCATTGATGTAGCTCTCTTCCCATTGCATCAACACGGGAAAATTCTTCTCATGATTAGACCAAGGCAGATAGAGAAACCAAATTTGTTGAATGGATCCAGCACATCCAACAAGAAGCTCATCATATTTTGCAGAAAGCCAATGCTAAGTACAAGCAATGACATGACCACGATCAGGTTCCACACAAGTTTCAGGTTAGTGATAAAGTGTGGTTGCATTTGCAAAAAGAGTTCCTTAAAAGCCCCCATATGAAGCTTTGACCACTCAAATATGGGATTTAAACCCTCACAAAGGTTGTGGGTTAGAATTATTTTGAATCGAGTATTCCTCCATTTCTTGGATTGCACCCAATATTTAATATGGAGCTACTTCAACCATATTTTTTGCCTCTATTAGACACCTCAAAGGTGGTTTATAATTTGGCCCCTATAGAACTCAACCTTAACTGCATTGAGAAAGATACAATGGATTGGTTCATGGACACTAAGACAAAGGGAACCCGCCATCAAAACATATAACTCTATCAGATTGTCAAAGCAGGATAGCGTCTTCACCAAGGAAAGTGGTTCACCAAGAAGCAAATTCAGTAGAATTTTCCCCATTTGATGGAGGCACTTAATGAAATGGGGACCATTTCTTCCTAATGGGGGAGGATTAATCCAATTCTACATCAGTGGCCACCCACTACTTAGATTGACTTAGAACGGTTCCTCATCTCGATAGCTTTTTTATAGTTTTTCAGGTCTCAAACTTTCGACACATTTTTTAGGCCCTAAACAGTGTTTTTTGGCCCTATGATGGATTAAGGTTTTCATGGCATGCCTAATCCTTGACTAAGTTTTTATTTCCATAAACATCTTTCCAACAAGCTATTGTGCACCCAAAACAGATTTTTTATGCAAAACTTTTCATCCCTAGTATGTTGACGTATCAACTAGACTCCTCGAGCGACACATTCATTTTGCCACTTCATCTCCTAGGGTTAGGGTTATGGATCTTTAGGGTTTTTTCATATTAGGTTTTAGTAATTTATGTTAAAAATCCATTTTGACCTCTTGTAATGGGATTCTTGCGAATGATCGTAGCTGACAACTCTCTCTTCAAAGATAAATTACCACCATTCTAGCTAGTTTGTATTGCTTTGCATTTCATGGTCTTTTCCTCTTTTTGTTTATTAATAGAATTTGATTCTCAAGGTATTACCATGCTCTCTGCAATATTTCTATGTGTGTTTCCATTCATTTTCCTACATTTCATTTCATTCTCTATACAATCCAGATCAGTGAAGGAGTACAATGCCAAGTAAAAACTAAGTACCCCTCTTTGACACAAAAGTGTTCTCCACCAAACCAAGTCTCTCCATCAACATCTCATACTCACCCTTAACCTTGGTCTTCGTCAAAATATATTCCACCTATATATCTTAAGGAATATACTCTAGATCCATTACTCCCTTTTGAACCTCATCTGTAAGGAAATGGTATCGAATGTCGACGTGCTTGGCGTGATCATGAAATACTAGATTCTCAGAAAGTTGGATGAAACTTTGATAGTCACAGTATGCTACAATGGGCTTGAAGACCTAATTGGTCAACCATGTTATCAACTTGCGAAGCCAAATGGATTTACAACTAGCAGAATTGGTTGCCATATACTCTACCTCCATTGATCTTGGTGAAATTATTTCTTTATTTTTATTGAATCAAGGAATCATACTTGAGCCCAAGTTGAAACAACTTGAAGTGCTCTTCCTAGAACTTGCATCTCTTGCCCAATCAAAATCAACCAAACCATGCAACATCAACTCACCATCTCCTGCATACCTCAAGCCATAATGAATTGTGCCCTTCAATTATTAGAGCACATGCTTTGTAGCAATCCAAAGAATATGTTGAGGTTCAATCATGCATTGGCTCAAAGTATTCATTGCAAAATATATATCAAGCCTAGTATTCATTAGTACATACGAGAAGTAATCAATTTCATATGCACAAAAGGATTTAACCAAATAAACATATAAATTTAGATCTAGAACCATATGGGTGGCCAAGAGTTTACAATCCAACATCTAAAATATCTTCAAAATCTCCACCATGTACTTCCCTTATCCAAGAAAGACCTTGCTTGTACTCTGTCAAACCTCTAGACCTAGAAAATAATGCACAAGACCGGTGTCCTTCATGTCAAATTCATGTGCCAACTCTAAATTGCACCATGGATTGATCTTATTAGAACAACTTGTAAGTACCATGTCATCTACATACAAGACCAAGACAAGCATATCAAATTTATCAAATAAGTAATAAACGTTAGGATCTGCATCAATCTTGGTGAAGCACAAATTATGTAGGCACTCATCAATCCTATATTACCATGTACATGGTGCTTGATTAAACCAATAAAGGGATTATTCAACCTACACACATCTCTTCTCATCAAGAATATGAGTATACACAAGACAACCAAAAACACCAAAGTGTGATACTTGCAATTTCTCACCAATGAAAGCTTCTTTCAATGTCTTGTCCTTCAATATCCTCTGAGGACACCTATTCCAAATGTAGAAAGTTGTATTGCATGCTTATGCCAAAAGATACATGGGAAGATCTAGATCATGAATCATAACCTTGGTTATTTTTATGATGGACATGCTCTTCCACTCTGCAACCCCATTGGCATCATATTCCTTGGAGGTGTGCTCTCCTCCATTGTTAGACCTCTTGAACACATTAATTTTATTACATGTCTAACTCTCCACAAGAGCTTTAAACTATTGAAACTTATTGAAGGCTTCATCCTTGGTTTTCATAAAGTAAAACCAAGTTTTCCTAGAGGAATAATCAATGAAAGAAACATAATAAATGTTACCTATTAATGAAGTTGGATTCATTGGTCTACATATGTTTTAATGGATCAAATCAGGAATCCCTTTTATGTATGCTCGCTACTTGGGAAGCAATCTTGGTAAGTGCACAGCCTTTTCTCACTCATGTCTTCTCAATATTGAAGCTAGGTAGTGCCTAAACCATGTTCTTCAATAAAGGTAACACTCCATAGTGCAAGTGACCAAACCTCTTATGACAAAGCTCATAGAAGTTGTCATTGTCATGCATTAAAACTGCATGTTTGATCGGATCAACGAGTAAGTTGTAAAATCCACCCTCTCTCACACCTCTTGCTAATAATCAACGAAGATCAAGGTTGTGATCTCTAATAATGACTCATTTATCATCAAATCGAGTCGTACATCAAATATCAATCATGGCTAACACTAAAAGAATATTCTTAGTTAATCCAGGAACACATAAGACATCATCTAGCTCAAAAACATCAACTAAGAGAATTTGAAATGAGACAAAACCCATTCCAATAACTGGATAAGTGACATCATTGTCCAACTCCACATGTATGTCTACCTCCTACTCCTGAAGTATATCGAATGCCTTCTTATTGAGGGTCATATGTTTTAATGATCCATTGTCCAGACTCCACATACACCCAACACCAAAAACAATGTTAGTGGAAAAGCACAAACCCATGTAAAAGATTGTATCAAGCTCAAATGCTAACACATTCGTTTTGGTTGAAGCTTCTATAGTCCCTACAAACTACTTTTTTCATTGCTTGACCTTCCCCTTCTTCTTTTTAGGACACTGAAAAGCATAGTGGCCCAGCTTGTGACACATGAATCACTTCATGTGACTCAAGTCTTTCTTGCCCTGGTTTGAAGACCCTAAATCTTCCTTCTGACCCTTCCCATGTCCTCCTTTATTACCACCTTTCCTTGTCTTCTCGATGAGGACTAGGTTCTAAATTTCCTCCATTGTGGCTAAAACAATCTCCAATCCAATCTCCTCCTAGATGAAATCATCTAAAAGCTTCTCAAAATAGGGAATCTTCTCACAATCATAGACATCCTAAACAAAAGGGTCCCAAGATGAAGAAAATGCATTTAATGCTATGGGAACCAACTCCTCACCCTTCATCTTCACTCTGATAGCAATGAGTTAATCTTGAAACTTGATGATATTCATAAGCTAACTATGCATTGTTTATAACACTTGGGTGTGGTTGCAAGCTTGTTCTTCAACAAAAAATTTCAATAAATTTTCACACTCTAGTACAAAGTGATCAAGGCGTTCTACATATCTTGAGCCAACTTATTCTCCATAATGTGAGGGATCAAATGGTCCTTCATAGAATCAAGGATGAGTCCTTGATTTGGCCACCCTTTTTTTGTGTTCATCCAACTGTGCAAGATCCCCGTTGTAGATCTATATTGGGGAAGGGGAAATGCATGTTGGGATGAAAAGGTGCGAGATGGACCCTGTTGGTAACATGGGCTATTGATATTGCACCATGTGGCATACAGGTCTAGCTGGGGCCCCCAAACGCAATAAATATAATAAAGAAGATAAAGAAAAGGAAAGAAAGAAGGAAGAGGAGTGACTAGAGGGATGATGAGGCAGGGCCAAGCTGGCCAAAGGGGTGACACAACATCATCTAGGGGTGCCATGTGGACACAAGGTGCCACATCACCAGACATGTCAACACATTTCCACATCATCATATGGTGGCCTATGTTTATAAAAAATAAATAAATCTGGAGCCAAACTTTTATTTTGGCCTATAATTATTAAAACAAAAAAACAAGTTTAGAGCCAAATTTTTATTTTGTCCAAAAAAAGAGCATATAAACTCAAAATGAGATGAAATTTTATGGGTATGTCCACAATGAGGAGGGCTACAGAAATCCCAATGAGGGCCATTGGCCAATTTAGCCCCAATTTTCCATAAATGGAAAATTAGAGGTTTTTTAAGAACAGAGTGGTACTCCTTGACAAAGCCCCTGTTACTAATAAGATTTTTACATGGTGTCAGGAAAGCAGACATTAAAATACCAAGTGGACCTTTTGGCCAGATTCCAAGGGGTTTAGAATAAGGATGTTAAAATAGACCAAAATCCATTATACCAGGCCACTTTTTGGAGATTTTTGAGATTTTCAGAGGAAAAGGGACCCTAGATCACAAAACTAGAAAAATTTATTTACTCGGCATTTTACCTATAGGGATGCTAAAATAGACCAAAATCCATTATTCCATACCACTTTTTGGAGATTTTTGCGATTTTCAAAGGAAAAGGGACGCCAGATCGCAAAACTAGAAAAAAATGTTTACTCAATATTTTACCTCCTCATCAACTCAGACAAGTTTGTTTTAGTGATTTTTTTCCAAAACTGCTCAGTTTGGGACATAGCCAGTTTGGCTAAAACTTTTATCTAGAAAAGAGTGAAAAAAGGACAAAGTTGTTAATTCCAGATTGTTGCAGATTTTGACTAGAGCATAAAATAAGTAATATGAAAGTTATAGTGTGTTCACCATCATCAATGTTATCAGTTTCTAATATAGAATGTTTCTTGATTCTTTCCATATTTACGTCTACATGTAGCAGAAGTTGGCCTATGAGATTAATTGTACCAATGAAATAGGTGCAAAAAAGGGGCAAAATGGTTGATTGCAGAGAGCCATAACTTTTAGCTCAAAACTTGAATTGAGGCATGAGCATAGTCGTTGGAAAGGCAATCTAGAGGAAAACATGACAATAGGTTTAAGTTCTCCAAGAGACATATGGTTGTTTCAAAAAGTTGCAGTAAAAAGGATAACTAAGTTATGTGAACCATGCAATTGCTTGATATGAAATATTTCTAAAACAATGTTTATTCCAGGAAAACATTTCCAAATGTTAGAGGTACATACCAAATGTGAGTATTTGGTAAGGATGACTACATATACTCAGGATGTTTCCTATTGTTGTATGGATTTTTCACCCTACAGGAGCTGAGCTCCCTTAGGTTCTACAAGTGCCTAAGACATGAATAGAGACATAAACTAAGGATGTTCCTAGATCTTATTCATACATGAAAACAAACAAGGAAAAAATCATACATGGATTGACAATAGATCTAATAGTATATCATAACACATAATTATACTATTTCTCTACCAATGAATACATAAAATTATATGAACAATTAGATAGAGGGAAGCATCCAATATGTCTTTTATTAATCAAAGAATAAATATTACAACTTACATATGTAGACTAAAGAGATGGCATCCTTCCAAGATCCTTGCCTAAGTCTTGCAACCAAATCACCAGAGTAACCTTGCTAGCTCTTTCCTCCTTCCTTTCCCATCGTAAATGGAATGGTTCTTATAGGGATTTAGGGATAAATCCATATGGTTATTAGGATAGGATCCTCGAGCTCCTAATGAAAGCATTCTCAAGGCTAAACCCCGAGAAATCAGTGGGAGATCTCATCCATTGCAACTAAGTCCAAAAATGGGAGTTTCCAGGCTCAGTCTCTCCCTAGACACATAGACAGATCTATCGGTCGCTCCTTGGCAAGACATAGGGAGAGACCATCTCTTTCAATCGCACCCTTAATGAAGGGAAGGAGACACCAACCCTTTTGGTCGCACCCTTAATGAAGGGAAAGAGAGACCAACCCTTTTGGTCGAACCCTTAATGAAGGGAAAGAGATACCAAGTGGAAATTAGGCTAGAAACTTAGGTAATAAGTGATAAGTTTTAAGGGTTAATATGAGGGGTTTCTAGGGGATAATGACCTAGTGATCAGGTGATTTTTAGGTGATAATGACCTAATGATTAGGTGGAAAATAATATTAAAATAGATGACCCCTAAAGTGTGAGGTTAGAAGAGGTATATGATGGTCGAAACACTTTATAAATCAAGTCACAAAGCTTTGGGAAAAGAATATTGGAGAAGAGCATTTCCAGTCCTGCAAAAAAAGATCTCGGAGGCGGGCATACCCATGCTCGGTAAGAAATACAAGAGCATAGACTCCATAAATACATTGTGGATCCATGCATGACACAAGTGATGGGATGACGACCATAATAGAATACACTGTGGATCCATCAAGAACCAATCACGACTCAATCACGGCCACGAAAGTATACACTGTGGATCCATGTGATATGCAAGTGAAATCATATCTAAGACCAAGTACAAATCTATATCTATGTCACATCATACAAATCATTGAGATGACTCAATATATAAGAAACCTGTGAGGTGCTCATGAATATTCTCCATCGCAACTTGGGAAATAATAACATCTAACAGGAGTGTGAAATTTCCCAAGGTCTTCTTCCTTAATCCAAATGGTATGAATCTACAACATGTGAATAAATGAGTTGAATTCAAGCATGGTAGAAACCGTTTGATTATCGATCATTAATGTATATCGGTAAGAGACGCGAGGGAATCCACCAATGATGACGATGGAACCCAAGATACCTACTACAATCTACAAAGTGTGAATAAAGGAGTTGACTTCGAACACTTGCAGATTCATTCGACAGAAGTCAATGAGGTAAACCCATTGTCTAAATGCAAGGAGACATGTCATTGATGTTTGCAAGTCCCAGGGTATTGATAGGTTTCTAGAGTTCAACCTTGGATGATGAGCTAGACTCGACAGGGTGGAATCCTTCGAAGGAGGGCCTTGATGTATCCCCCATAAATCGACACGAGACATGTAAAGATACATGGTGTGAAGATCATAATAATGGAGCATAACTGACACAGGGATGGCCAAGAGAAAGAAGAAAAAAAGGATTGCAGGTGGTCGACGCAGGTAAACTTCCATTGAACAAGTATAAACGACAAATAACTTGACTCGGCAGCATTCACTCAGATGAATACCACAATAATTGGTCATGAACCTATTAGTGGAATGTGACACATGACGGAAATGGTGGTCAATGAGAGAGAATGGATGACCCGACTATTGTATGTGATGATAGAACATGTGCCTTGTTCAAGGGCGACTCAAAGTAGTAACAGATGTCAGATAATGAAAATAACAAGACGGAAAAACCCTCTAAAAATTCCCCACCATGATTGGTGAGTACCTCTTTCTAGTTTTACAAGCTGGAGGAGGATAAAAAATGCTCGATATATCTCATCGGGCGATGAGTCCCTTGACATATTATTAACAAACCTAAAGAAGGATGGGTTCGGTCCCATGTGTGGGTCCTTCGTTGTAAATTTTAACGAGTCCAAAGAAAGTAAAATCAATGGCCTTTTCATATTTAGAGAGTCTAAAAAGGTCGTAAATAAAACTCCACAATGAACCTTTTCGTAAATTTAGTCTCCAGGGTCCGTAAATGTATAAAATAATACCTAGGAATACTCTTCTAACCATGCTTGATTACAATATTCATTTTTCATAATTAGTCTAACGAGGCCAAAAAGGGGGTAAATTATCACTCAAAATATGCCCTTTCTGACCTTTTAACGAGTGTGAAAGGAAACAAGCTCACTCGGCAATCTTTTCATGCTTTAGAGAGTCTGAAAAGATCTTAAAGGAAAGTCCAAAAAGTTCATTTTTCGTATAGATTTTACGAGTCCGAAAAAGAAATAAAAGTAGACTCGGTAATCTATTCTCATGTATTAACAAGCATGAGAAAGAACAAAGATTGAGCTTGGTAACTTATTCTCATGTATTAATGAGCATGAGAAAGAATAAAGACTGATCTCATTAACCTGTTCTCATGTATTTACAAGCACGAGAAAGAACAAAGACTAAGCTCGATAACCTATTCTCATGTATTTAAGAGCACGAGAAAGAACAAAGACTAAGCTCGGTAACCTATTCTCATGTATTTACGAGCACGAGAAAGAACAAATACTAAGCTCAAGATTTGTTTCATCTTTACACAAGCTTGAAACAAAGTAAAACTATGCTTGGGTAGGTTTCATTTTTTTGCGAGCTTGAAACTAGGAAAACTATGCTTAGAACTTGTTTCATTGTTTTAATGAGCTTAAAACCAAAAACCAACTATGCACAACACTTCCCAATGTAAAGTACAAAGGAGGGTGGTTGGTACTTTTCCCCCAGCTTGAGAAGCTATCAGATTAACTCCAGAATGATTATCAAAGTCTGGAGACATGCCCCCCAAGCTTTGTTTCATCCATCGAATCTTCTCCTATTTCCAAATTCTATACCCAATAGACTCCTGGTTACTAATAGAAAAAATGTTCACCAAAGAGGGAGGAAGAAAAAGGATCAATTGTCCGAGGTGGATGGAATGAAGGTTCAGGTATGAGTTGTAATGGAAGACTTGACTCAACAAGAAAGGTGGTTATTTCATTTTTTAACGAGCTTGAAACAGGAAAATAACTATGCTCATAAGGGTCTATTTCATTTTTTAACGACCTTGACACGGGATAAAACTATGCTCGTGGTGATCAGTTTCATTTTTTAATGAGCTTGAAATCGAATATAAACTATGCTCTTTACTGGGTTGGATTCCAAAACCTTTGCTTCATTTTTTAACGAGCTTGACACGGAAATGGGAACCATGCTCATAGCTATCACCTTGCTCATGGATTCCAAGAGAACAATACTCTAAAAGTAATACATGTCAAGGGACAAACCTCGATCATGGCTTCCAATATATATTCGTTAGATGGAAGAACAACACTCTGGAAAGAATACATGTCGAGGGGCGCAATAGGGCTAGGGAGATCAGGTTCTAAAATCCTTATCAAATATATCACCATGTCAAATACCGGATATAAGTCAGAAGAAGGGAGAGATTCCTTCTCATTCAAAGTTTAATGAATGGGACAAGTTGTCACATAATTGACCTATGACAGGTCGGATGACGCTGGCATATAAGGACCATTCAGGGAAATCGGATGGCTGGCCATCATATGAGGGCCAATGAATGAAAGTTGGTCTATGGTCACTATGTGTCCATTATGAGGAAAACACATCACTCAAAAGAGTGTAGACACAAAAGCTTTCATGGCATAAACATAGTCTCGACCGAGGAGAAAATTAAATTCCAAGGGGTCGTGGACTACCATCTCATCAATATAGACCATTTTCCCCCCCAAAGTAATAGGAAAATGAGGAAGGATCCCTAAAGGTTGACTAACCCTTTTGTTAAGATCCAACAGATTTTTAGTCATCAGCACAAGCTGAGGTGAACCAAGATCTTGTCAAGTATTCGAGGATAGGATGCTAACAGAATCTCCTTCATCTATTATAGTGTTAGGAATATTCCTACCACAATTCTCAACAGCGATTTGGAAAGGCATGTAACAAGGAATATGAGGTTTTGTTAGAGCATTCCAATCAATAATAATCACATTTCTTGTAGGGGGTGTCGTTGGAATAGGTGGAATACCCCCTTGTCTGTAGGAATCCGCAGTGACAAGAAATACCTGAGCAACATCCTCACTCTTCAAAGGAGGAGTGGGATCAATGGATGGGGATATTGAATCAACCACTTGATGGACCGGATCGACCGAGGAGGTACTTGGATCGATCACTTGGGTTTCACTCTTCAATGGAAGAGTGGGATCGACCAATGACGGAATTCGATCGACCACTTTAGCAACTGGGTCAACAGAGGATGAAACCAATTTGACCACTTGATCAACCAGAAAAACCAAGGAGGGAGCCATATTAACCAGTTCATCAACTAATGGCAGGTTGGGAGAGAGTTTACGGTAACATGTTGGAACTTTTTGTTGGACTTCAACAATATTTTTCAACATATATGAAGCTTCATCCATGCGGAGACAAAGGTAGGTGGGGTGCATCTCCTTACATAACAATAAAGAAAATTTAACTTTACCCTTCTTATTTACAACCTGAGTACTAGTCGAGGGGTTGTAACTAGCATGACTTTCAGCGGTGGATGGCGCGGATTGAGACAAAACCTTAGACCACACTTCGACAACCTTGTGAATACCAAGGAAATATTTGAGAAGGTGATCACCCTTGCAAAGCCTACAAGGGAATTTGGGCTTGCAATTTTTGGACATGACGACACCATCAACACTATGAGCATGATGCCCAGAAGCTGGCTGATCATTTCTAACATGTCCTGCAGTGGTTGGAAGCTTTTTCTCTTTATTATTTTTCTTCTTCTTAATCTTTTGTTTCTTCTTCTTCTTGTCCTCCTCGTTACTAGTTGTAGAGCTTTCACTAGGTGAAGAGGAAGAAGGGGAAGAATACCCTACGTGTTGATACTGAGAGGGGGGTGAATCAGTATCAAGTACAATTTAAAACCTTTTTCAACTTATACTTAAACCATTCAACTATATCCAATGAGCAATGAGCAATAGTATAAGAGTTACACCAATACACCGTAATACACCATGCACAATATATGA
>WSFP011327847.1:0-39671 GCA_009831015.1 Picea engelmannii | reverse complement strand
ATTTCAATATCAATTTTCCCCAGAGATTCTGAGATATTACTTCCCTCAAAATCAATTAGCTTCTTGTCTAATGATGACAACACTTACAGGCAAGCGTCTTTTACCTCCCTAACTAATCTTTTGCTTTCTGCCAAATTTGTTTCCTATACCTTCAGGGCCATATCACCTCGTAATTGTTCAAAAGGAGAGAATAGAGGAAAATCATAGACATTATCTTTATGCACCAATATGATAGCTTCTGGAAACCTAGCTCGGGCTGAGCAAGCTTATCTTTCCTTGACATAGATTTCCTTCAGAGAAAGTTCTACTACTTGGTAGCACTTTTGGATGGCATCTACCTTCAGAAAAAGGTCTTGTTGGGCAATTTCCATCTTCTCATTTAAATCCTCAGTTGGTTTGTCAACTCTGATGGAGCTCCTCAAGGTTGTCTTGAAGATATTGAATTTGTTGTCGATCATGAGCTCTGATTTACTCAAAGTCTTGCCTCATATTGTTCCTGATAGTCTGTTCCATGGCATGTATTTGACTTTGCAAGTGCTCTACCAATAGGCACTTTTGTCACGGTTGTTCGGACAAATTACCTACAAACCATTGATTGGCAGTGGCAAAAGCACCTAACAAATATACAACTTCTTTCACAAATTACGGATCATCTCGATCATTCCTGTCATACACCATTCTTTGCCTTTTAGTTGTCACTCCATATTTCTGGTGTGATTCCCTTTTCACGATGGCCTTCCATTTTCTACTAAAGAAGAAATCTGAAGGAGGCATCTCTTCAGGCGAGATGGGGGTAAGATCATCTTAAAAAAAAAATCAAAATTAGGATTTCCAAAGGTGGATTGCAAAGGTGTCAATGATGTAATGGCAGTACCAATATTCGTATATTGTTGTTGTTCTGTTGTATTGGAGGTGCCAACATGGGTAGTTGGTGACGAAGGAGGTGCATTTTGTCCCTGCTTTAGGAAATATTTGAGTTGAGCTTTTTCCTGGGGGCTTAGATGGCCTTACAATGATGCTTCTAATTTTTGTGTCAATACCTCCGAGCTCTTCGGGGCTTCCTCAACTTTATGTTTACTAGAGTGACTCGATTCAGAACCTGTAGGCATGGATTCCTGAGAAGGGGAAGTGGCTATTTTCTCTCTGTGTAGTACCTTTGCTAAACTATTTCGCATGTGCTTTTGAAAACTAATAAAACCATCTTGTTGATCCGGGGGCAGGGTTCGGAATATGTCCTGCACCTCCTCATAAAATCTAACTCCCCTGAATATTTCGTCATACGGGGATTTTTCATGCATATATCATTTCATGTTGAACTAGGTTAGGTGGTTTTCCACAATATTACGTGGATAATGTCTTTTGAACTCGATGTCAACCAATTTGACATCTTCCTGAGTCGCAGCCTCCACTTTAGAATGACTGAAATCTAGTAATGAAAACATGCCAAACTGAATAGGGAAAGTTAGCCATACCTTTTTCTGTGTTGCCTTCGTCTCTTTGTTGATGCCTCCTATTACTGTCTAGTAGGACACTTCTCTGCATACCATCTGGTCCGGTAAAAATCATGGGAGAGCATGGGGAGAAACCAAGCACCCAAAAACCCAGATGTAGGAGAAGTTCTCTTCAATAAACCAATCTGTTATGTTACCCAGGTTTCCCATGATTTATCTTAAATTCGAGGAGGTGGGTGACCATACAGGGCTATATGAACAGGAACCACAACATTGTGACAGATTTCATAAAATAAATCCTTGGATTTTTCTTCCCATAGCTTGGAATGGTATAAATGAATGGGCTCGGCATTGGTCGAGGTCCAACTCCAATTCATCAATGGAAAAGGTGTCATGAAATAGATGGCATCCATGATATATGCTGACATGTAAAAGGGGGAATTATGTCCTTTTGAATTCATTGTTTTATATTCATAAATCCCTTTGGCCAAGTTATCAAACAACATTTTGGCCCAATTGAAAGTGAAACCCTTTGCTACCTCGTGCATGATGGATACCCATTCCATCGAGAAATGTGTAGGGATCTTCTTCCCAAACAATCGACATAGCATCATGGCTACATATACCATATGAGAATCCAAAGACGTTGTGGCATATATACCATGAGCGTTGGTTATGAATCTATCTAGGTGCCCCCACCAAGATTTGATTATCTCGGGACAATTTCTAGCATATTCGACGCACTCTTTTTGCTAGAACTCCACAATGAATGCAGCATTGAATGTATATCTAGGATTAGGGGAGAGTTTATACATTACTTGTATATGTTTCGATCAGAAATATCCGACAACGAACTTTTTATGCTTGATGATGCTCCTGGTTTGGACAACAATGTGCTCCAAGGCCAAGCTTATCATGTCGTTATAAGGCATGAGCCTTGGTCGTGCCGCTATTTTGTGTAGCTCTAACTGCACTATATGTCTGATTTTATCTGTATAAGTGTCATCCTCTTCTTCGGCAGATTCCTCTGGACAGTTGATGATTTTACGCTCTAGAATATCAAACACCTACGTCCAAGTTTTAACATTGTATGTGCCTCACGGCGTGGTGTCTGACAGAACAACAGAATGTCTACATTTGGGTTTGAATCCTCGCCTGCCGCATCAGGATTTTTCGTCATTTTTCATGGCGCCATAAATTCTAAGGAGACAGAGTGAAGTGATTTTATTCAAAACAGATTCATCACTTTTCGTATAGCTTCACTGATGGAAAATTTATTAACGTTGATGGGAAAGTCTACTTGGCAATCCGTGATCCGCATTTGAATCATTATCCTTAAATATTCATAAATGCCATCAATATTTTGACGGTTCACGTTCGAGAGTTTTCGATGTGACAGAGTTGGAACCTCTAAAATCCCAAATCCATGAAAAGATTAATCTCTAAATAATCACTTGTAAAACTTTAATCAATCATGTTTAAGATGTTGCATTAACTTCAAGTGTTTCGGGGGTTCAGACTTCGGGGACTTTTAATGTATCTCTAGAGGGACTTCCTGAAACCCAAAACTTGGAGCAATTAATTGTTTGGTAATTGATTTTAAGTCCTCATTAACTGTGTTTAACTTGGAGTGTTTCGGAAGTTCAAAATTCGGAAATTTTAGAATACCATTCAGAGGAAACGCCCAAAATCCAAACTACGAAGTCATTAATTATATTTTGATCATGATTAACTTAATTATTTAACGTTTAATACTTAGGAATTTTGATATTTCGGTGATTCGTGAAGTCATTCTTTGTTAAAATCCCGAAGGATCATCTCCCATAGTGACATGTCATAGACTAGGTCATGTTGATGTTTCGAGAAAAGGGAGGTGTCACGTGTTACTTGGCATCGTGTGAATCCTCCAATGAAAATGTCAAAAATGGGTGCCACGTGTCAACTCAGGAAAGACTCGAAAGGTACACGTGTCATACATCTTGTGCTTTTAAAAAGGTTTAGGAAAAATTGTAAGAAGACACCTTCGGGTTTCGAAGTTTCGGAGTTTTTATTGTTAAGACTTATTGAAACATCCAAAGCACGGAGATCCAAAGTGACCATTAGAGATTTACCTCTTTAAAATTCAGGTGGCTCCAAAACTCTGAAGGTATTGGGATCGTTCGATCAAAAGGAAAAACTCATCAACGACAGATATCGTGCGCGCCTTATTATTAACCAACTAGTGAATGAATTTGATTTAAAATTAAAATGTCATTTACCAATTTTTCATTTTCTTTGGGTAGAATTATATTTTTATGAGGTGAAAAGTATAGGGCTCAAAATTTCAGAATTGTATGTGTTCCAACATAGGCTCCATCTGGGGATCACATCTCCCTGTGAGATGTGGAAGAACAGTAGACCGAGTGCCTTTACTGGGAAAATGGAGTCATTATTTCATTTTTGGGAAACACTTTCAGGAATTAATCATACGGAGAAAAATTAAACTTCAATCAAATCTCAGAAAACCTTCAAAACACCCTCGATTATTGATCTCAAGTTAGGCTATTTAAAATTTCCCTTTCCTAAAACCGAGTTTGTATATGTTTAAGATAATCAAAATGAATTTAACCGAAATATCATACTTCGACCGACTTCGTTCGCATCAAGGTTAAGTAGATGTAACCATTTATTTAGGGAATCCCTCATTGGTTCAGAATGTAAATACTACCAGAAAGAGAATTAGATATCAGAGTATGTTTTGTAGATATGTATGAAAGCCATACAGATATCATAGATATTGCTTCACTGCTAGCGATCTTGTCCAGTACCCCAGTGAAGTTATTTACTTCTCCCACTGAATATCCTTTCACCACTTCAATCAGCACTTTCGCATTTTGCTGAGATGAGGGCAATCATTACATGAATTTTCTTTCATCATCTATTTGGACAAGATGGGGGAAATCAAATTATGAATTTCCTTTCACCATCTGTCTTTTATTTTAATATTTTGAAGTGGGGGGAATCAATCTGTATGTATCATACAAGGGATGATATCTGCTTAAAATTTTAAAATTTTATGATATCTGTCACAAAATGTTTTAGATATATTCTGAAACTAATTTTATCCCAATCTTCAATACACCTTCGCCTATAGGGAACATTTTATAGGGATTTTGATTTTCGGGGATGGACCTTGAGCGGATTGGTCAAATTAAAATCCGATAGAAGAGATGAAGTTATTAGGATTAGCCTAGACATACTTTCTTTCAGTTAAAATCAAAGAAACATAAATATTTTCACCTAATCTTGTTTCGGAGATATCTTTTTAAGTTTTCAGAGTCAAGGTGCAATTCTTTCTTTCTATGAAGACCCGGGAAAGGTAGCGAAAATCAGAAGAGAATAAAATCTCAGGGATAGGAAAAATAAAACAGAACAAGGACTTAGAGGGACAGACACAAAAGCATCTCACTCTCACACAAGTTTGTTTATTGATTCTCGAACTTCCTTTCAAGCCTTTTTTATTCTTATTTTCTTTTTCTTTTTATTTCATTTTTTTTTATTTCATTCAGAGAAGGCTTCATAATTGAGCTGTAATTTTGTACTCCTATGACCCTTGATCAGGTGACAATATTTTCATGCGTGAAACTCCTTTTACATCCGATAAGATCTACTTAAAATTTTAGTTTGAATTAGCGGGGTAGGAGTTCATACCTCATATTTCCTTTGTATTTTCAATCAAGCATATCATTAATTTAGCATTTGCTTTGAGAGAAAGAGAATGTTCTGAAAAATGAGTGTTGGATTCTGATGCATCCTTATCTCTCATCTGACAGTAAATATTATGCAAAGGAAAAAAATGGGAAATATCAAGCAATTCCGCAAAATAGAGACGATATGTGAAACAGAGGATTTTATGTGTGGCTTTGATGATATCAAGTAAACATGGTTTATTTACAATGAACTATAAAATGACTTGGCTAATTTACAACAGAAAGGAAAATTTGCAATTTGAAAAATGAAAACAAATGTCGATCCAAACCGATATATAAAATGGGAATCTGAAATATGACTACTGCATAAAATGTTTTAGGTAACGCCCGTTGATAGTAGCGCCGAGAATTTTTCCATCGAGATTCTCCAGTAAGAAGGAATTTTTCCCTTCAATAGCTGCAATTCTGAATGGTCTGAACCAGAGATAGTCAAACTTTCCATGTTTCCCCTCATCTTCTTTTCTAGCATCCCACTTCAAAACTAGATTGCCAGGGAGAAAGTCCTTGTCTTTGGTTTTTTTATCGAAAAGGGCCTTCATATTATCTTGGTACTTTTGAAGTTTATTGTCCACTTCAAACCTATTTTGTTGAACTTCGATTATTTTATTTATCCTTCTTGTAATGACGTTTAGCTCTTCATTTGCATCTTTCCATAGCTTCATCACAGGAAGAGAAATATTGATAGGAAGGAAAATGTCACTACCATAAACCAATTGAAAATGGGACGTACCTATTGATTTCTTGGTGTCGATTCGGTTCACCCATAAAGCATATTTCAGGTGGACTTGCCAAGCCTTTTTATGTTTTGTCAACACTTTTTTTATTATAGTCGTCAGTCTCTTGTTAGATGATTCGAAAAACCCATTCCCCTGAGGATAATAGGTTGTAGAATGTCCTAACAAAATGTTTTACTTCTGGAAGAAATTAATCATTGCCATATATTTAAAATCTTGGGCGTTGTCAGTGACTATTTTCTGAGGACAACCAAATCTTGATAGGATGTTCTCTTCCAAGAAGTTTATTACTACCAAATCTGTAGCATTCCGAGTTGGAATGGATTCTACCCATTTCGTGAAGTAATCGGTAGCGGTTATAATCCAACTATGTTGAGAGCTTGATTGCGGATGTATTTTTCCGATGAAGTCTAGCCCCCATTATTGAAAAGGGGTGTCATCTTTTACTGGGATTAAAGGCAGGGCAGGGAGCTTCTGCTTAATGGTGAATAGTTGGCATGAATTACAGGCTTTGACTCTCATGTTCACATTGGTGAATAATTTTGGCCACTAATATCCAGCCCTTAAAATCTTGTAGGTCATTGCTCTCCAGGCATGGTGTCCTCCACACACTCCTTTATAGAATTCTTCGATGACGCCTTCGGTTTCAAATTCTATTAGGCAACATACCAAGAAACCTAGAGGGTCTTTCCAATACAGTTGGTCATCAATAATACAGTATTTAACGGTGTGCAGCTTCAAAGTCCTGGCTTTAGATGAAGTCATGTCATTTGGGCACTGAAGAGTAAGGAGGTATGTAACAATGTCGTGATACCAGGCAGAGGCGGAAAACTTATCTTCAATTTGAACAACATGTGCCTGATCGTCAATTTCTTCTATATCCAGGAGGGATTCGAGTGATTTGATATTATTTATCCCGAGCGCCCTGAAATTCGATTCAACTAACAGCTTCGCTGGGCCTTTACCTTTGACTAGCTTGGTCAACTTCACTTCTAGAACAAACTCTTTAATTTTAGCCAACCATCAACCTCTTCTTCCATCACTGTCTGGTTGAACCAAGATGTCTTTGATAGCATTTGTTGGCACGAAAGTGATTATTTTGGAATGCAGTACATATGTTCTGAAGGCTTTGAGAGATTTCACCATTTCATATTCCTGCTTTTCAAGCATATGGTATCTTAATTCTGCATCCCTGGGGCTTTTGTTGAAGAATGTTATTGGTTGCTCAAATCCCTCCTCGTTCTTTTGTAGGAGTACTATTGCAACCGTATGTTCAAAAGTGAATGAGAAGATCAGGAATTCCTTTGTATAGTCCGGACTTGCCAGCACAGGTGCTTCCCCTATAGATTTCTTGACACACTCGAAAGAGGCTTTAGCTTCAACACTCCATTTCACTTCATTGTCTTTCTTCAACATATCTGTAATCATTTTAATTATTTCAGCAAAATTGGGAATAAATCTTCTCAAAAGGTTGATCTTTCCTAAAAAAGATTGAATTTCTTTTATGTTCCTAGGAATATTGATCGTGTCTAGAGCCTCAACTCGCTTAGGGTCGACCTTGATTCCTTCTTTTAACACTATATGACCCAAGAGATTACCTTATTGCATAGAAAAATGTGATTTCTTGGGATTCAGAGACAAACTGAACTTTCTGCACTTTTCAAAGGTATGCTTGAGGTGTAGAAGATGTTCTACATCAGAGTTAGAAAAAAACATCAAATCACCAAGATAGATAACGATAAATTTGTCCCTATCACTGACGAACGCGATGTCCATCGCTCTCTAGAAAGTATCCCCTGCATTCATCAAACCAAATGGAATTTTATCGTACATAAAGGTTCCCCACAGAGTGGTAAATGCGGTCTTTTCTCTGTCATCTTCATGGACAGCGATTTGATTGTACCTGGAAAAACCATCAATCATGGACATCCTGTTAGCTCCAAATACCTTTTCTAGGACATGATCCATTTTCGGGAGCGGATAGTTGTCTTTGAGGGAAGACTGATTTAAGTTTTTGAAGTCTACACAGAGCCTTATTTCACCATTTTTTCTTTATGACGGGGACTAAATTCATTACCCATTCGAAATACCTGAGTGGAATGATAATTTTTTCATCGAGAAGTTTCTTGACTTCCCTTTCTATCACTGGTAGGAGAATAGGATTTATCTGTCTGAGTTTATGTCTAAAAGGTTTAATACAATTCTTTAGAGGAATCTTATGTTCAATGACAGAGGTATCGTAAGTTCTTAGATCATCATAAGACCAGGAAAAAACATCTTTGTACTTCCTAAGAAACTCATCATACTTACTCTTCATTTGGGTTGGAAGGTATTTTGATATCTTCACCATTTTGGGATCTTCGTCATTTCCTACATCATAGTCTTCAAATTATTTAGGTTGAGTACATAAGGTATACTTTAAAGGTATGCCATCCTGGTCAAAAAACCTTTCTAAGGGGACCAGGCCTCTGGGAATCTAATTGTTCTTAAGAATGAGCATATGACAGTTTGCGATCTTGTCTTGGAATTTTTTTGGGTTCTCTCCTTCTTTCATAACCCAAGAAGGATCATTTTGGTTTTCCTAATCTATTTGAGTTTCAGAAAACTCATCAACCATCTCCAGAAACTGTTTGGTTTGTTCGTCATCCTCGAACGCTTTCCAGTGTTGAGCGTTGTTCAGGATCGAAGGTCTGTGTCTCATCTCGATGTGATACTTTAGCTTCAAGACAGTGGGTGGCATGAAGGTCGCAGCAGCCTTGGCCAAGGAATCAGCTTGTTGGTTCTCCATTCTGGGAATAGATTGTATGTTAAAAGATGAGAAGAAATTATCTATAAGATCCTAGGTGAAATTCTTGTATGATCTCAACCTTGGGTGCTTAGCTTGATACTGTTGTTTCACTTGTTTTACAATAAGCTCTGCATCACCATAAACTATTAGACGTTATATTTTTTAATTTCTCGCAGCTTCTAGTCCTAAAACCATAGCTTCATTTTCATGGGCATTATTCATATAATCGATATCCCATTGTAACTTATAAGAGAATGTAATAACATACTCATCACCTAGTGCCACGAATAAAACTCTTGCTCCTTCGCAGGATGAGGTACCATCGAAGAACATTTTCCACATTCCTCCTCTATTATTTACATTTTTCTTTTTTTTCCATTTTCTTATTTTCTTCTTCTGTACATTCTTTGAAATCGTCATCTATAGATAAAATACAATTTCCTAAGTCCTTATCAGCAACATAGACCGGGTAATTATTAGGGTTTTGGGGGTCACTTACAGTATACGCCAGTCTAGTTTCTCTATACAGTCATGTGAATTGCCCACCAAAAATTGAGATCGTAGCATAAGTCATGTCCAGCTGAACTGATCCTCCTAATTTGGCACCCCAAGACCTGATAGAAGCATATCATACTTGGAAAGGACGTCATCAACAACCACATCCATAAGGATACTTTTTACATGGATTTGAGCAAGATTTACTACCAAATCTTTAATCATGCCTAGACACTTAACTTTTCTAGAATCAAACGAGTACAGGTCTTGATAAGGTCTAGTAATTTCAAGGCCCAACTTTTCCATGATAATTTTAGGCATTAAATTATGAGAGGCCCCAGAATCTAACATGCAATTGTGGAGTAAATGGTCATGCACAGTTAGAGTAATATAAAATGGAGCAACAGAATCTTTGTTGTTTTTGATGTGTGGTTCGAACATGATCGTAGGTATTTCGTCCTGCAGATTAATAACATATGCATGAAATTCAACATCAGAGAAATTTATCACTTTAGTGATTTGCTTTTTAGAAATTGGGTTTTTTGCAAGCTCAACCAGAGGAATTGGGATTTTAATTTTATTAAGTTCATTTTCTAAACTAAAACCCCCAAATGTTTTTCAATTTCTCTTGTTGGAACTTCCTCTTTTGTATTTTCCAGTTTCTTAGCTTGCATTGTTCTTGTTTCAACTAGATTTGTTCGGGCAGCTTATGTTTCAGTTGGTGGTTTAGTAATTGTTGCCTCATTCATTTTACTTCATGACAAATTCTTTTTTGGTGGAACATTCGTAGAGTTTTTCGCTCTGGGCCTCAAATTGTACCTTTGTTGGAGTTTGGACATTATTGAATCGGCAAGACCTTTATACGTAGAGTCTCCCAAATTATTGATGTCTACTTCATTTTCAAACAAGATTCTAGGTCTAAATATTTCTCATAATGTTTCCTAGTTAAGTGTGGCTCTAGATCGCCATTGCTAAGGTTATTCATATCTTCTTCTAACACCTCATAATTTTGCATTTCATCCCTCTGCATAAAAAATTTATTTTTAAACGGGGCTTGGATCTTTTGATCTTCATTTTTTACTTGTCTATGTTGTATCTGGGGGTTAGGGTTTCTCTTGAACTGATTCCTAACGTATGGATCAGTTTTAGCTTGATCTAATTCCATTCTGGATATTTTGTTCGATAAATATTTGATTATCTTGGCCATCTCATCATTTTTTTCTTATGTGGATTTCCCATATCCAGAGGGTCATGCATGCTCTTTGAAACGCCTAGGTTCTTTGGTTCCCGTCTCAACCTTAGTTTATAATTTCTCGGATGCCATCATATTGGATTCAATTTCTATGGCATCATCTTGCATTCTTGATAAAGTGGTAGATCTCATTTCTCTCAGAAGTAGAGCGAAGTCGAGATCAAAAGCTCCTACAAAAGTTACCTTTGCAGCAGGTTGGGAAGGTTTGACTTCCGTTGGTATTTTATTATACATTTTATTGAACCTCTGGGTAAATTCAAGGAATGATTCAAAAGTCTTCTTTCTTAAATCCCCGAACTCGGTTAAATAATAAAGATGGTCCTTTTTCTCACCCCACTGTCTTAGGAAGCCATTTTCGAGTTCGTTGTATGATCGTATGGAACCTGCAGGGATTCCTCTAAACCAGGTTCTCACATGTCCTTCGAAGGTTCGTACTAACAACCTTGAGTAAAATTCCATGTGTTCGATGTTGAGGATATCAAAAAATTGATCAAAAAAGGCTATGTTTTCGGTTGCGGTTAAATCTCCTTCTCCCATGAATTTGGGGAGGTTCTTCATGTAATTTTTGAGGAAATCATGAAGGACATCAGGGAGGACTAAGGGAGCATATCTAGAGGCTACCTTGGCAAAGATTCTAGGAGGTTGACATTATCCTCTATATCCACCACCTCCAGCGCCTCCAACACCAGCCATCGGAAGTCTAGGAGATGGATTTCAGAGGTTAAAAAGGGGATTTTCAAAAACTGCAAGGGACTGAGTTGCTGACTGTTCGACTACTTTGGGAAAGGAAAGTATTGGCAAATTGTTAATGAAAGAAGGAATTGAAATGGATCCTTTGTTAGTAAAATTATGTGTCGACTCAATTTCAACTTTTATCTCGGGAACAATCACCTCTGGATTTTCAAGTTTAGCCTCGGGTTCACTAGTCGATGCCTCTACGGAATGAATTTGTTTAAAAATGTATTTAGGGATTAGTTCTTCAGTACGAACCTTAGCATTAACTTGCGTAATTTTGGGTTGATATACTTTACCTATTGATGCAATAGTCAATTTGAGATATCCCTTTGGTTTCAACAAATTTTTGGGATCTGACACTGGTGTGGTATGCTTATCATATGGATTTTTCCTGGTATTCTTTCGACCGAATGCCAGTTTTATCTAGGATGGAGTCGCCAAGTGAAAAATAAAATAATCCTTACTTATTTATTCGATCTTTGTTCACATTCAAAGATCAAAATTTACTTTGTCATTTTCCCAGGGAAAATGATTTTGTTTCTTCATCCCCCGCAATGACGCCAAAAATATGTTGTTCATAAGATTAAACTTAAGGCTCAAAGAGTAATGTCAAGCATCAGGATTGTTTAAAGGAAATTTTTTAAAAGAGTGATTTTTCTACCTTTATTTATATAAGAAATGATCCTTAAATGAAATTAATAATAGGACAGTATAGAGGCCATATTTTTTTGTTTGAGTCACAATTGTAATATCAAATGGTGTGAAGGAAAATTACAAAAATGTTAAACAAAGCTAGGCATCAATTGCATATGAGTCTCACCTTGATTGCAGTGGAAGAAAAGTAGAGAGCGCACCCTTGAATGGGATATGAAATGCAATAATTCAAACAACTTGCAGGTCTTGCTTTACTTATAGTAAATACAGAGGAAAAATTGCTTACCTAATGAATTGCTGATATAATGTGATTATAGTAGTTGTAATACTAAATTGTGATCAATCGATTTTCAAGGAATTATATAAAGAAATTCAAAGAAATGAAAATACAAAGGAAACACATAACTCATTCTGAACAAAAATTAGAATCTTTATCTGCACTTGTATTAATACTAGAAAATGAGAGTTTTCTCTATTACATCAGGAAAGAAGCGGCCCTCTATAGATCTTGAATCTATGTAATTATACAAAAATTGTCACAACCTAAAATGGTTGGACTTCTTACAATATTTGATTAAAATAGCATATATCTTAATAAGACAACAGTGTGTAAAATCTTATGAGATCTGTTGGCGTTCTCCTCTGTCTCTTCATCTGCTTGGAAAAAATGCCTCTTTTCCTTAGTCATTAAGGTTGAACACAGTTGTCGTACGAACTCCTTAATAATTCAGCATATTGTCTTTGCCATTTTAGTTTTGTTTCCACCTATCCCTCCAGATATGTTCAACAATGCAATGGATCACAGTTGAGATCAAGGAGGAAGGATAGTCGAATGAGTAGCACTGCATGGCTCGTCAAGGAATGTATAATGTGCATAAGAAAAAGTAATTGTTTGTGGGAAGAATGACAATGGAACAAGTGTATGATGATGAATTAGGGATAAGTGGAGGTTAGAATGTGAGTGAATGAGATAAGTGGATGTAGGAAGGTGAAAGGTAGGGAGGGGAAAAAGAAAGGCCATTGTGAATGTTTTATTATTTGCTTCCAGCTATGCTTGATTTTCCATGTTCAATACATTGGTTGCATCTATCCAATAATTCCAACACGAACCTTGAGGGATCAGTTGTTTCATTTACCTCAAAAGTGAATAATTTCCTCTCTACCTGAGGCAGCTTTTCTTGGATCCTTTTACTTCCTAAGTTGTGGCTTGGAACTATGAGCTTGGACTTACTAGCCATTTATTTATCTTAAGAAGATCAATTTGGCTCATTTCCTGAATGGTTGTTATGGTTTCTTCTTTGCTCTTTCTGGAATTTTGTTGGTTCATTTCGATATCAATTTTCCCCAGGGCTTCTGAGATATTACTTCCCTCAAAATCAATTAGATTCTTGTCTAATGATGACAACGCTTCCAGGAAAGAGTCTTTTACCTCCCTGAATAATATTTTTCTTTCTGCCAAATTTGTTTCCCAGACCTTCAGGGTCATATCACCTCGTAATTGTTCAGAAGTAGAGAGCAGAGGAAAATCAGAGACATTATATTTATGCACCAATATGATAGATTTTTGAAACCTAGCTCAGGTTGAGTGAGATTCTCTTTCCTTGACATAGATTTCCTTCAAAGAAATTTCTACTGCCTGCTAGCACTTTTGGATGGCATCTACCTTCAGAAAAAGGTCCTGCTAGGCAATTTCCAGCTTCTCATTTATTTCCAATGCTTGAGTTTGGAAGGTTGAGATATCTATCGAGGTACCTTCAGTTAGGTCCAATCTAGCTTGCAATTGTTTTATAAATTCATCATGTTGAGTGACCAATCCTCAGTTGGTTTTTGAACTCTAATGGAGCTCCTCAAGGTTGGCCTGAAGCTATTGGATTTGTTGTCGATCATGAGCTATGATTTGCTCAAAGTCTTGACTCATCTTGTTCCTGATAGTTTGTTCCATGGAATGTATTTGAATTTGAAATTTCTCTACCAGTAGGCACTTATGTCGCAGTTGTTCGGCCAAATTACCTACAGACCATTGATTGGTAGTGGAAAAAGCACCTAATGAATCTGCAACTTATTTCGCGAATTCAGGATCATCTCGATCATTTCCGACATACACCATTCTCTTCCTTTTAGTTATCACTCCATCGTTCTGGTGTGATTCCCTTTTCATGATGGCCTTTCGTTTTATACTAAAGAAGAAATCCAAAGGAGGCATCTCTTCAGGCGAAATGGGGGTAAGATCATCTACAAAAACAATTTTGTAATTAGGATTTCCGAAGGTGGATTGCAGAGGTGTCAATGATGTAATGGGAGTACCAATATTCATAGACTAATGTTGTTTTTTTGTATTTGAGGTGCCAGCAGGGGTATTTGGTGATGAAGGAGGTGCATTTTTTCCCTTCTTTAGGAATGCTTCGAGTTGAGATTTTGCTTGGGGGTTTAGCTGGTCTGACAATGATGCTTCTAATTTTTGTGTCAATACCTCTGAGCTCTTCAGGGCTTCCTCAAGTTTATGTTTACCAGATTGACT
This sequence comes from Picea engelmannii, assembly GCA_009831015.1. Classification (NCBI taxonomy): domain Eukaryota; kingdom Viridiplantae; phylum Streptophyta; class Pinopsida; order Pinales; family Pinaceae; genus Picea; species Picea engelmannii. Next base: position 25,295 of record WSFP011327847.1, on the reverse strand, counting down.
CGATTCAGAACCTATAGGCCTGGCTTCCTGAGAAGGGGAAGTGGTTATTTTCTCTCCTTGTAGTACCTTTGGTAGACTATTTCTCATATGCTTTTGAAAACTGATAAAACCAACTTGGTGATCCGGGGGTAGGTTTTGGAATCTGTCCTGCACCTCCTCATAAGATCTAACTCCCCTAAATATTTCATCATACGGGGAGTTTTCATGAATATACCGTTTTGTTTTGAACTGGGCTAGGTGGTTTTCCACAATCTTACTTGGATCGTGTCTTTTGAAATAGATGTCAACCAATTTGACATCTTCCAGAGCCACAACCTCCACTTTGAAATGGTCGAAATCCAGTAATGAAAACATGCCAACCTGAATAGGGAAATTCGGCCATACCTTTTTCTGTGTTACCTTCAGCTCTTTGTTGATGCCTCATGTTACTGTCTGGTAGGCCGCTTCTCTGCATACTAGTCGATCCGGTAAAAATCGTGGGAGAGAATGGGGAGGAATTGAGCACCCAAAAACCCTAATGTAGGAGAAGTTATCCTCAATAAACCAATATGCTAGCTTACCCAAGTTTCCCATAATTTTATCTGAAATTCGAGGAGGTGGGTGACCATACAAGGCTATATGAACAAGAACCACAAAATTGTGACAGATTTCATAAAAACAATCCTTGGATTTTTCTTCCCATAGCTTGGAATGGTAGAAATGAATGGGCTCGACATTGGTCGGCGTCCAACTCCAATTCATCAATGGAAAAGGTGTCATGAAACAGATGGCGTCCATGATATATGATGACATGTAAAAGGGGGCAGGTTGTCCTTTTGACTACGTTATTTTATAATCAGCAATCCCTTTGGCCAAGTTATCGGACATTATTTTGGCCCAATTGAAAGTGAAACCCTCTACTACCTTGTGCATGATGGATACCCATTCCACTGAGAAATGCATCGGGCTCTTCTTCCCGAAAAATCAGCATAACATCATGGCTACATATACCATATGAGCATCCAAAGACGTTGTGGCATATATACCATGAGCGTCAGTTCTGAATCTATCTAGGTGCCCCCACCAAAATTTGATTATATCGGGATAGTTCCTAGCGTACTAGACGCACTCTTTTTGCTCGAACTCTAGAATGAATGCAGCATTCAATGTATATCTAGGATTAGAGGAGATTTTATACATTACTTGTATATGTTATGGTCGAAAAGAGTTGACAGTGACCTTTTGATGGTTGATGATGCTCCTGGTCTGGACGTCAACATGATCCAAGGCCCATCTTATCATGTCGTTATAAGGCATGAGTCTCGGTCTTGCCGCTATTTTGTGCAGCTCCGACTGTGCTATATGTATGAGTTTAGTTGTATAAGTGTCATCCTCTTCTTCGACAGATTCCTGTGGACAGTTGATGATTTCACGCTCTAGAATCTCAAACACCTGCGTCCAAGTTTTAACAGTGTATGTGGCCTGTGGCATGGTGTTTGACAGAACATCTGCATTTGGGTTTGAATCCTCACCCACCGCATCAGTATTTTTCATCATTTTTAGTGGCACCATAACTTCTAAGGAGATAGAGTGAAGTCATCTGTTGCAGAGAAAATTCGTGAGTCTTTCAAACATATAAAACTTGCTAATTGCAGAAGGTGAAAATGAATTCGAAATCGAAGTGCTTTTATTCAAAATAGATTCATCAATTTTCGTATAGCTTCACTGAAGGAAAATTTATTAACGTTGATAGGAAAGTCTACTTCACGATCCGCGATCCACGTTTGAATCATTATCCTTAACTAGTCATAAATGCCATCAATACTTTTACGGTTCGCGTATGGGATATTTCGATGTGACGGAGTGGGAAAGTCTCAAATCCTAAATCCGTGAAAAGATTAATCTCTAAACAATCACTTGTAAAACTTTAATTAATCATGTTTAATATGGTGCATTAACTTCAAGCGTTTCGGGGGTTTGGACTTCGGGGACTTTTAATGTATCTCGAGAGGGACTTCTCGAAACCCAAAACGTGATGCAATTAATTATCTGGTAATTGATTTTAAGTCCTGATTAGTTGCGTTTAACTTGGAGTGTTTCGAAAGTTTGGACTTCGGAAATTTTAGAATACCATTCAGGGGAAACGCTCGAAATCTGAACTATGAAGTCATTAATTATCTTTTGATAATGATTAACTTAATTATTTAACGTTTAATACTTCAGAATTTTGATATTTTGGTGATTCCTAAATTCATTCTTTGTTAAAATCCCGAAGGATCATCTCGTGTAGTGATGCATCATAGACTAGGTCATGATGACATGTCGAGAAAAGGGATGTGTCACGTGTTGCTTGGCATCGTGTGAATCCTCCAACGAAAATATCAAAAATGAGTACCACATGTCAACTCAAGAAATACCCGAAAGGTACATGTGTCCTATGTTTTATGCCTTTAAAAAGGTTTAGGAAAAGTTGTGAGCAGACACCTTCAGGTTTCGGAGTTTCAGAGTTTTTATTGTTAAGACTTATTAAAACATCTGAAGCGCGGAGCTTTGAATTGACCGTTAGAGATTTACCTCTTTAAAATTCAGGCGGCTCCAAAACTCCAGAGGTATTGGGATTGTTCAATCAAAAGGAAAAACTCATCAATGGCAGATATCAAGCGTGCCTTATTATTAACCAACCAGTGAATGAATTTGATTTAAAATTAAAATGTCATTTACCAATTTTCCATTTTCTTTGGGTAGAATTATATTTTTATGAGGTGAAAAGTATAGGGCTCAAAATTTCAGAATTGTATATGTTCCAACATAAGAAACGAGGTTAGAGGTGATCCAAGAGGATCTCGGTGGCCACCCACCTTGTCCAACTGGCTCAAAACATTTCTGTGGCAACTTACTATTTTTAGCAATTTTTTGGTTCATGAACTTATGGGGCCATTTTGAGGGCCTAAATGATGATTTTCCGCGATCAAGCACCTCAAAGATATCTGAAGGCTTTGATTGAGCCCCCTAAATGAATATCATCTTCAATACCTTTCCATCAAGCTACCATTCACCCTAGATGGAGATCGTATGCAAAAGTTACAACCCCAAGAAGTTGATGTACTAACTTACCCCAATGGGGTCCACATGAATTTTGGTGCTTCATCTCCTAGGGTTAGGTTTTTGGATGTCTAGTGTTTTGGAATTCATGTTTATTGTAGAAAGGCCTTCAGAGCCTCATTGTACCCATCTTCTTGCGAATGAGCATAGCCGTCACATATCTTCTAAGAGATAAGTTGTCACCATTCTAGCAAGCTTGTTTTTAGTCTGCATTTTACAGTTTCAGCATATTTCTTATTTAATAGAAGTCAAGTGTTATTGTATCTATATTATTTTTCAATGTGTCTATGCATTAACATTATAAATCTATCATTTCATTTTGTTCTTCTCATAAATCTGGATCAGTGGTATCAGAGTGGTTTGTTGCTTGTCATTTTTTTAATGCAAGTCCTCGACGCGGTCAAGGTATAGAGAGTTGGGTCTCAAGCTTGCTTCTCTTCAGGACAACTGCTCTTTCACGCCCAAGAAACTATCCATGGTGGGTGAAAATAAAGACGACGAGACAAGAGATCCTTTCAAAATGTTGCTCGAAGAATCCCTTGAGCGACAGAGGAACGCGATGATGGACAACTTTCCACAAATCCTTTGATGACTATCGACAAACGATGCATCCACCTCAAGCGGAGGCACTACCCCCTTCAAGGTACAGATCAATTTTTATATTACTATATTTGAAGTTCAAATGGATTCGGATGTCGTAGACAAATGGTTAAACCTTCTAGAAGGGTATTTTTCTGTCCACAACTTTTCCGTTAGAGAAAAGATTACATTTTCTCTCTTCAAGGTCATCCCCCATATCAAATATTGGTGGGATACTTTATGTGAGCAAAAGGAAATAGAGGGTTTCACATTATTTTCAATTTCATAAACTTGGGGTTCCTTCAGGGATTTTATTAAGGAACAATACTACCTTGTTGGAAGTTACAACGACTTGTATACAAGATGGACCACACTGCGGCAGGAAAGAGACCAAACAGTGCCAGAGTTCACCAATGTCTTCCATACCTTGTGCACCAAGATGGGTCTCAAATATTATGAGTGACATCTAGTGCTCAAGTAGCAGGGTAGTCTAAGTAGATACATCTAGACAAAAATAGATTTTTTGGACATCTCATCCTTGGGCATAGCCTATCGTTATGTCGTCGAAATAGAGCAGAAGCTTAAACAAAAGACGCAACAGTTTGGGTCTAGGAACCACTCACAACAGAAGCAGGGCAAGGGAAGCCCCAACCTAAAAAAAAAAGGACAGAGAAAATATGGGAAACCTCAGGAAAACCAGTCCAAACCACAAGAAAAGAAGGACAAAGGGAAGATGAAGAAAGATACTAGGAAGTGGTGCAACTTCCATAAGAGCCCAAGATGGAATAACACTGTTGACTTCCACTCAAAGAATTCATTGGTGGTTGAGGTAAAATACTTTGAATCATATGTGGGTTCTAAATCTGAGTCAGAATCATAAAAGGAGAGACGGATCATTAACGTGGAACCTAGTGCCACCACTTCTACCACCAATATCCATCCCGGTGAACCTAATGAACCAGAGGAAGGAGAATGCCTCTTTCATTCATAGATGTGGGTGAAAGGCACTCCATTGCACTTCATAATTGATAGTAGTATCCATAAGAACCTTGTCTTAGCATAGGTCATCAAGCATCTAGCCCTACCGACAATGTCGCACCCACAACCCTACACCATCGGATGGCTTCGTCAAGGAAGTGATATTCATGTCATCCAACAGTGTATATCATGTCGTGCGGCATCAAGCCATTCAAAGATGAGGTATTGTGTGATGTTTCTCCCCTTTAAGTTTGTGATGTTCTTTTGGGCCAACCTTATTTATGGAAATGTCATGGTGTATATGATTCTAGGTCTAGAAGTGTTATTATTACTTTGAACAGGAAATTTTGCAGGATACCCGAGGTAGTCCCAACGTACTTAGTGTTATTTCCTGTTGATGATTGCAAATTCGTGAGACATTCTTCAGGTCTTCTCCCTGGAGTAGTGGGTTAGGTCAACCTGTGCCTTCTCCCTATCTTCTCCCTGATGGACTGAGTTGGTTTGACCTGAGATGGGTCTTCTCATGAGTTTTTTTGGGCTAGGTTTACCTGAGAAGGGTCTTCTCCCTAAGTGGATGGGCTGGGTTAATATTTTGGGACGCCCCTGATCATCTCCCCATATTGGGCTAGGTTGACTTGGAGAATTCTCCTCTAAGACTGAGTTGAGCATGACACTTGTCAGAGGAGTGGAAAGTTGTCATGGGGTGGCACCCAACGTCCCATGGGAGTAGACCATGTGTACATGTCACTTGGGAGTTGACCAAGTGGACAAGTCATGAGGGAGAAGCCCTTGACAATGATGATGACTTTTTCTAGTGGGTCGTATCCCCTAGAAGAGATGAGGACATCCACACTGGGTATATCCATGTGTGACATATTGATATAGCCTTTCACTATGATGCCCAGAGATAATAATAATACTAATGTCTTGTGTAGAATACCTAATCAACTAAAGTCAGCCTGGATGAAGAGACACTTTTTGGACAGGATAAGTTCACATTGGACTTGTATAAATAGAGAGAACTATCTCTCATTTTTTCATAACACTTGGATCACTTTCTCTCTCTTGAGTAGTGCACACTTGGAATCTTCTTCTCTCTTATGTAGTGCTAGCCTCTTGATATTCTAGCACACTTCTTCTTGGTGATGAGATTTTCTCTTGGACAAATTATTATTCAGTGAAAGGTTGCAACTGGGTTTTTCTCCCTTGTGAAGAAGGGTTTCCTAGGATATCTCTTGTGTATCTTGAACATGGTTATATTCTTGTGATCTTGGATATTTGTATGATGCAATTTATGGTTAGGGTTTATGCTTAATGATGCTTATGCTATTGTAAAAATGAATATAATTTTAACAAGTTGAACAAGCATGAAAATTCAACATTTCCTTGATCTCTACCAAGCAATGCAGGAAGGTCATTTCTCAAATCGGGAAGTTTATCTTCTTCATGATTCGCTCTCAGAGTGATCGAAAGGTTTCCACCACATCCATGGCCTTCATGGCCAACCACTCCTTACAGTAGAAGCAAGTGGATAAAGTCGTGGAAGAATACAAAGACATATTCTCATCACCTACTGGGGTACCTCTGCACTGTCAATTCAAGCGTCCCATCAATCTGACCCCATGTGAACCACTACCCAATGGTCTAGTCTATCATTGCTCTCTAATAGAAAATGAGAATATCAAGCGTCAGATCCAAGAATTGCTCCACAAGGGGCACATTTGAACCATCTCATCACCTTGTGCAAGCCCAATCGTGCCAGTGCAGAAGAAAGACAGGACTTGGATATTCTGCATTGATTACCAGGCCCTAAATAAAATCACAGTCAGGAACTGGTACCTGATTCCCTGACTCAAAAATATCCTTGATCGGCTCAAGGGGGGAAAATACTTCAGTAAGATTGATCTGAATTCTATCTACCATCAGGTCCCAATAGAATAGACAGGTGTATGGAAAACTGCCTTCAAGTCAAAAGAAAGTATTTTTGAATGGTTGGTCATGCCCTTTGATTTGGAAAATTCCCCAACAACTTTCACGAGGATGGTTGATGATATATTGTGGCCTTTCACTAATTCTTGTGTGGTTTTGTATTTGGATAACACCTCATCTACAACAAGAATTGAGAAAACAACTTGCATCATATTCAGCAAGTTCTGCACACTCTTCGGTAGCACAAGCTATATGCCAACTTGGAAGAATGCTCCTTCGGCATGGACATGGTCCAGTACCTAGGATAAAAAAAATTATGTGCATGGTATGCATGTTGATCTAGCCAAGATCCAAGTCATCCATGACTGTATTTCCCCAACCACCCTCATTGAGCTTCGGAGCTTCTTAGGCCTTGCCAATTTCTATCGTAGGTTCGTGTTGGGATTCTCCCATATTGCATGGGCCCTCAGCCAAGTAACCAAGGATGGTGGTAAGGAAAAAAAAATTGTGGGGCCTTTCGCAACAGAAATCATTCGATGATCTGAAGTAGTGTTTGTTCTCAACGCCAATAATTTCATTAATTGACCTGCAACATCCCTTTGAGATCTAGATACATTCTTCAGACTATGTTGTGGGCACAATCCTCACTCAAAAAAACCACCCCATGGCCTATAATAGTGAGACACTATCATATGTTGTTTGTAATTACCTTACTTATGACAAATAAATGTATGTCATTGTGAAAGCATGTCGCTGGTGGAGGCATTACATTCTCGGGAAGGAAACAGACATCCACATTGATCATAAGCCTTTGCAGCTCATGCAAACACAAGGAAAATTACAAAATGACCTCCATCAGAAGTGGTCCACATATTTGCAACAGTTCCACCTCAACATCAAGTATAAAACACGAAGTACCAAACGAGTCACTGATTTCCTCAGCCGACCTCCAGTTGTGGAACTCACCATAGTGCTAGACTCTTGTAGCCATGAGACCTCTAGATTGACCCACCTCTTTGAGACAGATCCTGACTTCACCAACACCTACCAAATGTTGGGTGCAAACACAGTTGTCACTAATTTCCATATTCAGGACGGGTTGTTGTTCCATCTGGGCCATCTCTATGTTCCATCAAGCGAGTGAGCAAAGATGATTTGGGAAGCCCACTACAGTCGGTGGAAGGAAACTTCGGCATGGAAAAGACAGTGGTAGTGTTTCAACAACATTTCTACTTGTTGAAACTTTGACATGATGTCAGCAAATATATTCGGTCTTGCACTTCCTGTGTTATTGCCAAACTAGCCACTAAGAAACAAGGCTTGTACACTCCTATGCCTACTCCTGATAGACCTTGGGAATCCATCTCAATGGAATACATGTCGGTCCTTCCATCCACCAAGCGGGAAAATGATTGTGTTTTTGTGGTTGTTGATCGCTTTTCCAAGATGGCGATTTTGGTCGCCTACAAGAAGAACATCACAGTGAAGGGCATTGCCAAGCTCTTATTTAAATGAGTGTGGGTACACTTTGGGATCCCACAAACAATTATCTTAGATCGGGACAGCTGGTTCCTCAGCACATTCTAGTTGATCCTCTGGTCACTGCTAGACACCAATATCACCAAGTCCACTGCCTTCCAGCCCCAGATGGATGGCCAAACCGAGGTCGTCAACCGGATGATCATGCACATCCTGCACATGTACAAATACAAGAACCCTCACACCTGGTATGAGATTCTTCCCTATGTTCAACACAACTACAACAGAGCCATACATAGCTCAACTAGCCATAGCCCCTTTCAAGTGGGGTTGGGATTTCAACCATTGGGTCCCATGGATGTTGCACTACCCCTTATGGCCACCCAGGCAGACTCGTCGCATGCTTCAAATGAAGCTGAAAAATTCACCTGGTTCATTGAGGATATCTATCACATCAGCTAATAGGTTTAGGATATTTTACAGAAATCCAATTCCAAGTACAAGCAGTGCCATGATCAACACCGAGTGCCACACTAGTTTCAGGTGGGCAAGAAAGTTTGGTTGCACTTGCAGAAAGAACGCCTTGCAGGGATTTATCAGAAGATTCATCCACTCCATTATGGACCTTACACCATCACCAAGGTTGTGGGTGGAAATTCTTTTGCGCTCAACCTTCCCTCTTCCTTGGCTTGCAGCCAGTGTTCAATGTGGACCTCCTTCAGCCTTATTTTCCACCATTATTGGACACCTCAGAGATAAAAAAAAATAGTTGAAACCAATAGATCTCGACCATGGATGCATGGAACATGAATCCACCAATCATATCATGGACACACAAGTCAAGGGCACTTGTCAGTAGAGGATCTAGCTTTATCAGGTTGTCAAAGCAGGGCAGCTTCTACACCAAGGAAAGTGGCTCATCTGGGGCCAAATTCAACAAAAATTTCCTCATCTGAAGGGGGAAATCAACACAATGGATAAAATTACTTCCTAAGGGGGGGGGATTGATCCAAGAGAATCTCGGTGGCCACCCACCTTGTCCAACTGGCCCAACACAGTTTTTTGGCAACTTACTATCTTTAGCATTTTTTTGGTTCCTGAACTTCTGAGCCTATTTTGAGGACCTAAACGATGATTTTTCGCAATCAGACACCTTAATGATCTACTATGGCTCTAATTGAGCCCCCTAAATTAATATCCTAGTTAATACCTTTCCAACGAGTTATCGTGTGCCCTAGATGGAGATTGTATGCAAAAGTTACGACCCCGGGAAGTTGATGTACTAACTTACCTCAACGAGGCCCACATGACTTTTGGTGCTTCATCTCTTAGGGTTAGGTTTTGGAATGTCTAGGGTTTTGGCATTCATGTTTATTGTAAAAATTCCTTCAAATCCTCATTGTACTCATCTTCTTGCGAATGAGCGTATCTGTCACATCTCTTCTCAGAGATAAGTTGCCACCATTCTAGCAAGCTTGTTTCAAGTCTGCATTTTACAGTTTTCATCATATTTCTTATTGAATAGAAGTCAATTATTATTGTATCTTTGTTATTGTTCACTGTGTCTATGTGTTAACATTATAAATCTATTGTTTCATTTCGTTATGCTCATAAATCTGGATCAAGAGGGAATTTTAGAGTTGGTGCACAATGTTGTGTTTGGACCTGTGTCGGTTCCATCACTAGAAACATATGTGTACTATGTCTCATTTATATATGACTTCTCAAGGAATACTTGGATATATATCCTCATGAAGAAATCTAAAGTATTTGATAGGTTTAAATAGTTTAAGGCTCTTGTGGAAAATCAAACAAAGAAAACAATTAAGGTGTTGTGGACGGATAATGGTGGAGAGTTTTGCATAAATGAATTTGAATAATTTTGTAAGAAGTGTGGTTTAGAAAGGAAGAAGAATACTCCATATACACCTCATCATAATGGATTTGCAGAAAAGATGAACATGATGTTGATGGAAAAAGCAAGGTGCATGCCCAGTTGTGCCAGGTTAGGACAAGAATTCTGGGTAGAGGCAGTGGGTATTGCATGTTACCTGGTCAATCGATCACCCTCATCAACATTGGATGGAAAGACTCCACACGAGGTATGGACTAGTAAGAAACCCTCTGTCATACATCTTAGGGTATTTGGTTGTGAGGCCTATGTTCACGTTCCAAAGGAAAACAAGAGTAAGCTAGATAAAAAGGATGAAAAGTGTATCTTTATTGGGATAAATATGGTTTGAAAGGTTATAATCTTTGAAACCCATAAATTAAGAAGGTAGTGTACAACCAAGATGTGGTATTTTAAGAAATCAAATATGTTGTCAAACAAGAAGTCCTACCAAGGAAGGAAGAACCAGAGAAAACGGAGTTTGAGTTTAAGGATGATGAATTAATCTCTACAGAATAACATGAATCAGAAGAACAAGATCATCATACTCCATTATTGAGGAGATCGGTTTAGGAAAGAAGGAAACTGGAAAGGTATACTCCACTTGATTTCCATTCAATTTTTTCTTTGTCTATTACTGATGATGATCCTAGAAATTTTTAAGAGGTAGTGGATTCATAGGATGGAAAACTCTAGAAAAAGGCCATGGTTGAAGAAATGGCAGCCTTGGATAAGAATGAGGCTTGGGATCTAGTAGAGTTTCCAACTGGAATAAATCCCATTGGCAACAAATGGGTGTTTAAAAAGAAGATGAATGTAGAAGGCAAAGTGGAGAAATACAAAGCTCGATTAGTAGCAAAAGGTTATTCCCGGGTTGAGGGAATTGACTTTGGTGATATTTTTTCTCATGTAGCTCAGTTAACTTCTATTAGATTTCTTTTATTTTTTGCTGCAACGTTTGATTTTGAAGTAGAACAAATGGATGTGAACGCAACATTCCTACATGGGGATCTGGAAGAAGAAATGCACATGTAGTAGCCAGAAAGCTTTGTTGTGAAGGGAAAGAAGAAGTTGGTATGCAAGCTGGAAAATTCCCTGTATGGGTTAAAGAAATCATGAAGGATGTGATATCAACAATTTGATACTTATATGTTGAGACTTGGCTTCACAAGGAGCAAAGAAGATAATTGTGTGTAATTCAAATTAATTGGTGATCATCTTATTTATTTGGTCTTGTTTTTGGATGATATGTTGCTGATAGGAAACAACAAGGAAATTATCCAGGATGTAAAAACTCAATTGTCCTCTAAATTTGACATGAAGGATATTGGTGCTGCAAATTTAATTTTGGCCATGGAAATTAAAAGAGATCGACCAAACATGAAACTCTGGTTAAATCAGAGGAAATATGTCAAGACACTATTGCAGAGGTTTAATATGCAAGAATGTAAATGGTCAAGGTTCCTATTCATGTAGGTGTAAAGTTATATGTGGATCAGTGCCCCAAGACACAGGAAGAGGAAGAGAGCATGTCACGTGTTCCATATGCGAGTGTGGTTGGCAGTTTGATGTATGTAATGGTTTGTACTAGACCGTACATTACACATGCAGTGGGAGTTTTGAGCAGGTATATGTCAAAACCAGAAAATGATCATTGGACAACATTAAAGAGGGTTTTCAGGTATTTGTGTGGAATTATTAGTTATGGATTGTGCTACCAAGTAAGACCAGGATTGGACAAAGTGTTGTACATACATGGCTTTGTGGATTCAGACTGGGATGGAGATATGGATTGTAGAAGATATACAAGTGAGTATGTGTTTAACCTATTTGAAGGAGTAATCAATTGCATGGGCAAAAGAGTTTGTAGTGGCACTCTCAACTACAGAAGTTGAATACATGGACACCACTCATGCAAGCAAGGAAGTAGTATGGTTACAAAGATTGTGTTTAGGTATTGGGTTGGCACAACAAACTATAAGGACAGATTGTGATAGTCAGAGTGCAATCTTCCTAGCGAAGAACATGACTTGTCATTCAAAGATAAAGCATATTGATGTTCAATATCACTTTGTGAGAGACATGGTTAAAGAAAATAATGTGGTGTTGATGAAGGTGGAAACTTTGAAGAATGTTGCAGATTCATTTACAAAATATGTGAGCACTGAGAAGTTCTCTTGGTGTAGAGGATCTGTGGGCATTGTTGCCAATGGTTTTCTAATTTTGGTTAAGGAATCAAGGTTGTTGGCTAATCTAGGTCAATTAATAGGGGTTTGGATGTCACAGGATCCTATATGTATATTGTATTGTAAACAATGAAGAAGATAATGAATAGAATATTAGAGGTGTGGCTCTAAAAGGTTGTTGGTTTTCCCAGTTTTTGTTTCCAGGGTAAAATTCTTTGTGTAATGTGTGCGTGTGTCGTTGTAGATTTTATGTTTTTATTAAGAATTTGTTTGTAGTATTTATTATACAAGGTTAAAATCTACAATGTTGACTATTGTTAGTCCATTTCCAAGTTTTATCTAAAAGTCACAAGGGATCTTGGTGCATGGATATTAATGGATTACAATTTGAAATCTTGCATATAATTTTTCTTCATTTTTTACTTTGTCTGTCATATGTTGGTAAATAACATTAGGTTTGGTTGGATTGCCTTGAATATTAGTTTTAATGAGTATTCTATCCACAAAATTATTTACACACTTATTGAATAGTTTTAATTGTTTATCATTTATTGTTAAGGCTCATTAAGTTCAATATTTGGAATTGAATTGTTATGGGCAGTTTGGTAATCATGAGTAGGATCTATAACCACTCCCAAACTTTAAGGAAACCTAGGGGAATGAGAAGCTACTTTAGTGGTTTCAGAGGAAAACGTGGGAATGGACAAAATAACTAGAGGCTCCAATTTTCTATCCATGTCAATGTCGATTTCATGAGGTATGCCATACCAACCACGCATGACTAGTTCAACTTACACTCTTTGATCCTACACTACCCACTAGTGACTATGTTGCATACGCCCCTATTGATAGCCAAGAAGGATAGGATTTTGAGTTGCCTCTTCCTTCTCCCATATGTATACACAATGTTTAGGGTGGTCCTTTCAATAATTACTTAATCCTTAAGTAATTGTTGACTCAGAGATGCCTATGCTTGAGAGAGGTGATGAAAATATTATTGTCCCAAAGTACCAATTTCCTCCATTTTCTCCTCAAATCCTACGACTCTTATAAATCCATACAAACTCCATCCTCCCCCTTTTCTAGAACTTGAGCCTCTTGTGAAGAGGGCCAAGATGGAACCAACTGTGGAAAGTTCAAGTGAAGGGTAAACAACACTAACCTATTATTTACATGGTGATTAAAGAACAAGGAAGGAGGATTATTTTTAATGATCTCGATGATACCTTTAGAAAAATGTCGATATTTCAAAACTTGTTTCATGTACTATGCATATTTTTTTATACTTAAACTCTACCTATCTTATTTCATTTTTGGATACTTTAGTTTTGATGCTATTTTTATTTATTTACTTGTGTGTGTATTGGTATTCATGTCCCTTTACATGTTTTCACTTATATTATATTCTTCCCTTAATTGGTTGTTGCCTTGTTATTTCAGTCCACTTTTTAGTGTTGGTGGTATTTGGGTGGATAAAACAAATTGTAAGGTGCATTGGGTGAAATCTAGCATTTGTACTTCGTGATTATTATTATTTTTTCCATGGAAAAAATAGTAATTTTATTTCCGATAATAAAAAAGAATTACATTCATATATTCCCATGGCATTCCCTAGATGGAAACCCAATATATTACGTCCATAAGAATCTCAACTATCTACAATATACAATGAAAGTAAACATAAAGTTGTACTTAATAAGATTCCAAGAATAAGTATAATTTTGTCTATCCATGGCCTTATTCTAAAAATTCCCTTCCGAAGAGGAGAAGTCAAAAAATTGTTCATAGCCATTTCCAAAATTGTTTCCATAATGTTCATATACATCAACAAGTAGTATTGTTCTTGAAATAGCAAATAAAATTTCTCTTAAATAAGCATAACTGTAAAGTATTAATCAGATCATCTAATCATGTATGGAGCCAAGTTTCATGAAAATAATCTCTACGGTTTTCTTGGTCATTTTCATATCTTCTCTATGAGCCTTTGTCCATTTCCAATCCATCTTTTAAGAGGTAATATGTTTCCTAGTTCTTATCCATGTACACATGGTCAAATGTTATGAGAGAGAAAACATTTAATATGTTTTTGATGTCCTAAAATAAAGGTGTAAGAGTATAGTTCTACATCTCAAAGTCTCCATTCGTCCACTTTATGACCAGAAGAGAATCCCCATATGTCTGAGTGATGCCTTTTTCCCTTGCAAGTTGAAGCATGAGCTTCATATCCATAATCTCACTAAATTTGTTTGTGGTTGCACCAATATTGTCCCATCAAAGAACACCCAGGGCTTGTCCTTAAGGATTTGTACTTCTTGGTGTTGCTTTGGCTACTTGGATTGAAAATTTTCCAGGTATGCTAATAAAATGGATAATCTTTGGGTGACACAAATATGTGGATTGGGGACCTTGTCTTCAAATAGAGCATGGTTTTTGACAATATAGATACCCCAAACTATTTTCAAGGGGAGGGATTTGAGATTTTTTATATGTTAAGAACTGAGGGGCCCATGGTCCTCTTTATATCTTCCCACACCTCTCCAAGAACAAGAGGGGCCCATGGTCCTCTTTATATATTCCCACACCTCCATGAAGAATTTGCAGCCTAGGATAAGATGATGGTTGGTTTCAATATCTTTCCTACGAAGACAATATATCATGTGTCCTTGAAAAATTTTCTTTTGTAACTTGTCCCAAGTGAGAGCCTTGTTGTGAAGTAGTAGCCACATGAACAATTTTTCTTTTGTTGGACATTTATATTTTTCTCATTCAAATGCTAGGTCCTTGTAGCATTTATATTTTTTATTTGTTTTATGTTTGCATCACATGTTGAGGAGGTATAATGGATACTCATGTTTATAGGTGTTATAAGAAGGATTGTCTATTTAATGCCCACTTTCAAATATGATTATGTTAAAGATGAATTTGATCACTCTTGAGAAATGAGTTGAGTTGATCCATATTGATATCATAAGTCAACAAATTCCAATATCCTTGAACAAGATCCAATGTCTCTTCCATTGTGCTTACAACCTACATTGATGTAATATGTGAGCAACTCATAGGTTTATAGTCAACAACATGCATGTGCCCTCAAAAATCCTTAAAAAAAATAGAAAATTTATGGAAAGTATGGGCTTTGAGTGTGTTACACCTCATATTCACTTGAGTGCACCTCATAATTTTTCCTTGGATGTGACCTATCATATGAGCAGATTTTGTTCCTATCTCGATGATGTTAGAGCTCATAGTACCATGTTCAGATGTGCCACTACGATTCTTTGTACTATTGTATTAATGATAAGCTAAAAGTGTGACCCTCTTGTACTCATGTATTTTATTGGACCATGCTTATATGATCTATGTAAAAGTGTTTTTACCTAGGTGGTAGCTCTAGACCCTTTGTGGTGGGTCACGGTCCATCCTCTTAGTCCCCATTTCAATATACTCCTTACTCTTATGGCTTAGTTGAATATCCCTTGGAGATCATTAATTTGATCCCAACTTGGCCAATTATGGCCTCAATAGGTATGTGAAGGTATTGGAATGGAAGGTTAATAGGACACATGACTTAGAAAACCTCTAGGGGTTTTCACTTCACTTCATGTCAAAGTGTTTCTCATATTGTAAAGGTTTCCACACATATGGAAGCACACTTATGTTATTCCTAATATTGGACCCCCTTTATGTATTTGTCACACTTTGTCCATGTAATATTGGAGATGATTCTACAATTTCTCATGAAGAGACATAATTACCGAGGAAATTTCACAGATCTCAAGGTAGTTCATGGATCCCTAGGCATTGGTCACATCGTTCGAGGCATTTTGGGGCTATTATTACATGCATGGGTTCACTCTAGACATGCCATGTCACAGATCTTGAAGCACTCAACTTGTTCACACATTTGGAGGCATGTGCCACATAGTTTCATGGGACATCCACCTTGGAGGATGAATTACTTAGCCATTAGGGATTCTATTTGGCATGTGTGGACCATCTTGGACTTTCCTGACTTGAGGATATGGTTAGCATGATATGAGGAGGAGGTTACACATTGGAGACCTCACATATGACTATTAGAGATAATTAAGGGGGGGGAATCCCTTCTTTTCATGGATATGGTTGAGTGTTATTCACATTCCACATGTTTAGGCCTTTCATCATGGATCCACTTTCTTGATGTGAGGATGAAATCTACTTTGTAGGTTACTTTTCACATTGTATCATGCTTGTGGATGGGTTTTCTCACCTTGGAGAAGATCTAGGGGGTTTCAAACCCTAGATCTAGAATTGCATTGCATATTTTGAGGGAGACCTAGCTTCATGAGAAGTTATCTTTTGTTGTATAATGGTCGTAGGATTTCCAAAATGTGATCATAATAGAAAACCAAGAAAAAAATTTACATGATTTGGTGCTCTTAAAATCTCCCGTAGGAATTTTTTCACCGCACACCACATTTTTGTTTGAGCATTCAGATTATTTGCGGAGTTCATTGTTGATATGTTCCCATGGTGGGGAGTACCCTAGATCTTGAGGCCACATATCCATGTTTTTATGCATCTATTGGGGGTCGTCCACCCTTGGAGAGTTGCACATCCCCCTTGGAGGAGATCTAGGAGGTTTTCATTGCTTACTTCAAAGAATCGGTCGTGGATCTATCCACTTGGAGGCCTTAGAGGTTAGGCGTTGCACCTTTGAATCATATTATTCCCTCTTTGATGGAGACA
The DNA here is from genome assembly GCA_009831015.1 of Picea engelmannii. Taxonomy (NCBI): domain Eukaryota; kingdom Viridiplantae; phylum Streptophyta; class Pinopsida; order Pinales; family Pinaceae; genus Picea; species Picea engelmannii. Next base: position 8,444 of record WSFP011327847.1, on the reverse strand, counting down.
TCCAAACATCTTGGGGGAAATATTGTACATGTGGCACATCTTTATTTTATATTATCTTAGTCTTTTAATTAATTAAAAGGAAAGTCAAATTTTTAGTTCTCCTAGGCTAGATCTAAGAAAATAGAAAATAATATTGAATCAAAAGGATTATGAATCCTCCTCTATAGATATATTCCCCTCCTCTCATTCCAATTTTTTGTTGTTGTTGTTGGATACTTCTTTGCAAATATAATTTTGTTGAAGATATACCTATTGAGGTTTTGGTGTTGGTTCTTAGAGCTCTTCTCTCTTGGTTTATTTTTGGTGTATCAAATATTCTTTGTGTTTACTCAAGGCTACAACAAGCTTTCAAGATCGATCCATTTGAAAGGTAATACTACCACTTGGAGGGAAGGTGTTTTAGGTTTGATCCCTTCCTTCTTCTTTTGTTAATTTAGTAAGTGCTCAATTCCTTGCTTTGTTCTTTTACATTGGATCCCTAGAAAGGGTATTTAATATTTTATTCAAGTGATAGTTGATCTTATTGGTGAAGGTGATTCATTTGAGAACCCCTTCTTGTAGGGCCTTGGTCTACATACCCTATATTGATTAATTAGGAGACTAATTTACCACTATGGTTCTAGTCTCTTAACCCTAATTAATTAAGATAAGATAGACCAACTCTAAGAGGGGAATACTTCTTGACCCCACAAGCCCTAGTTGGAATAAGGCACTTGTCTTCTCCCAATAACCAACCATAAAACCCAAAAATTTAAATCTTTATTTTTGTTTAGAAATAAATCTAATGGAAAATCAAAGAAAAAATCATAATTTGGATTTGTTCCCCAATCTAGAGTAAAGATCATAGTTCATTTAATTTCCTAAACTAGTTTATAAAGGGTTTGTGCTTCATTTATTATCTCTAAACCCTAAAGAGGAAAATCATAACTATGATCTTGTGCTTCAAGGATTTATTTATCTTGTTTTGGGTTGATTTCAAGGATTTCTCAAATCTGTAAATTGCATAAAAGAAATAAAAATCAGATTTGAGGAAACCCTAGAACTAGGTTTTATCCTTAAAATTTTATTTATATTAAGACCTAGCTTCTATTTCATTAACTAGAATATTGTTACATGTTTATCTTACATTTCATGTGGTAAATTTTATCTCTAAATTGCTTATAATTGCATATCATTCATTTGGAGATTGTTTGGGTGAATTCTAAGTTCTAATGTTCGATAACCAAAGGGGAAATTCACTATTTTCTTTCAAGATTTCTTGTATCTCATTGATAGATCTATTTTGATACCAATTCTAACATCCATGGGTTGTTTATTTGTTGCATACTTTGAACCCTGGCTAAAATGTCCAAGACATATTGCATATAAGTGGAAAATCTTTCTCTTGGATGGTTTATTCATCACTCTCAATCTATAATTCTTTGTTATTTCATCATTAAAATAGATTTAGAGGTGTGGGACATCCCTAAGCTAGTCCCTAACTCATTATATGATTGATTGGCACCGAAATTGCACATTCTACCATTAATTTATGCTATCCAATTCCATTCCTAGTAATGCTCTAAAGTAGCTTGAAATGGTCAAGTAGCCTCTTCTAAGTTTCATTTATTGGAATGATAATCATCCTAATGTAAATCTGAAGTTGTCTTTATTGTTTATTTTTACATTAGATTTGACACACACATGCACTAGCTCCTAAATATTTTCTCTTAATTGGATAGTTTTTGGTTTTATGTTATTGATCTCACATTATTACCTTAAGGTGTTTAATCACTTATTGGAATATGTGTCCTTTACATTGTCATATATATTGTGGATTCATTGAAGTAAATCATAAGCTTGCATGGTATTAATTTGTTGAAGATATTTACTTACGATCTATCATTGGTAGATAGGGATACCCCACTTGGCCTTTGGAGATGGTCTAAAGTGAAGGGGATGTTGTACTAAAGTGATAGTGGTGAAATTCCCATCTTGTTTCCCCAAGGTAGAACCTACAGTTGGAATTTCCACTAGGGTGCTATTTTATGTCGTAACATAGTGGATAATATGGAGGTCATACACATATCCATTCCATTCCTTGAGCCCCAACAATTTGAACCAACTCTAAAGCATATAAATTAAGGGTTCATGGTTGGATAAGGCTAATGACACTCACCCTTATACTCTTGACTGGAGATACAACATGAATTAAGAAAACCTTATCCCCTTTCTTCTTGAGAGAAACACCATTTTTTCTCCAAATCTAACCTTGATCCTCTCAAGGCTTATTGAGCCACTCCTTGGCTCCCCCACTTGAGTTAAATCATAGTCCTTGAATTGAGAGCTTGATTGGTGACTGCAGTTGGAGAAACCCACACTTAGTTGCAGAAGTTGTAAAAAAAAAACCATTCATATATTTTTGTTGTACACTTTTGTATTATGCTCATCTAGCTACCAAAACCAATTCATTATTGTATTGCTTGCATTTGAATCATGAAATTGATGAGGAATTAGCATGCCTAATATTAGTTAGGGTTAATACTCTTGAATTTATCTTATTCGTTTGAAATGTTAAAGAGGGAATGAGAAGGGTATGTTTTTGTTGTGTTGTGTGTAGGTATTAAATAGATATTTTTGTTGGAGGTCTAATCGATTGGATTGTAACCAAAATCATAACTAGACTACTTTTGTCATGTATTTCTCCTCCTATCTTCCACATTTCATTTACAAAGTCTTACCTTGGAAATAACAATCAAAGATCTATCATTGCTTTGTCAATGAGTATCCAACCACCTCATTGGGTATTTGTAATTTAGAATAGACAAAAATGGACATCAACACAACCTGACCAAGTTAGCTTCTATAGCCTAGACAGGTTGAAAATATTGGGTCTTAATGGTTACCTAAAGTTTTCTTAACTTTTCCTTGTGAACCCTTGTGTCTTATGTTTGGGTAGCATAGGTATCCTAACTTGAATTAATTTCAAAAAATAAAGTCTTGACCCTTCTATATGTCCTAAAATAAACTTTTATGTTTTACTTATTTATTAATTAGGGAAGCTTATAAGTTCCTAATTACTCTCAGTTATGTTTTAGAAGAGAAGGGAAGGAGAGAAAAATATCATAATTTTACCAAATTACTAGAACTCTACTAGATATTTTCATGATTTCATTGCTTTCCATTTGAATATTTTTGCAACTTATAACTCTTGTGACTATGGGACCCAACTTGTGGCATTATTTATTGGGTGAAATTCCCTATACCTACTTTGAGGTATAAGAACTTGATGTTGGTTGATCACTTAATACATGTGTTGTGCCTTAATAATCTGTAGAATATGTGAAAATATATTTGTTCGTTTCTTTTGGTGGGTCTACCTTCAAATATTATCTACCCATTTGTGCTAAACAATTCCCTTACTCAAATTTCCTAATCAGAGTTTATGTATGGCTTCTGAAATTCACAAGCAAAAATCATAACCTGGGAACCTATTTTCATGTGGTTTTGAAAATGCCCTGGATTGGGTGCCTTTCTTTAGTGCAAAAATTGTATTCTTGAAATATTGAATTTGTCATATTATTGTTGATGTCATCACTTTTAGGCTGATTTTTGTTTTACTTTGAAGCTATTATCCTCTCAAAGTATTATGGAAAAGTAATATAAAATCACAGAGTTTTATTGCCTCCATTTTCAGTAGTTTTTTGTTTCTTTATTTGTTGGTTTTATTTATTTCGTTATTGTTACTATATGCAACTTGAAACTTGGCTCATAATGTCACGAAAAAAAAATCTAAAGAAAACATGAAAATTGTAAAACATCTATCTTGTTCAAATGTGTTGCTTATAATATTGAATAATTTTGGTTTATGTTTATATCTTATCATTCTCTTTAGTTTATTTGTACCTCAAATTTAGTTTTGACAATTAAATTATAGTCCTACGTTTTCTTTCATTTTCTTTGCAATAAAATAATCATCCATTAGGGGTAGCTAGACTATATTGTTGTCAATTGGGTCTCGACTAAGTGGTTGTGGGAAGGAGTGTTATCCTTCCCACCCAAGTTCTATTCCCATAAGTGACATGTTGATCTCATAATGAGTATATTATTGTAATGACTTTGATCCCTATTATTGACTTGGCCTTGTGCCCTTAAGAATCTAGGGTTTACCCAAGGTACCATCCTTAGAAAGAGGGGATATGCTCGGAGGTTTTTTCCTGGATATGTTACAAAACAAAAACTAGACTCTATCATGATACTCAACTATTCCACAGTGTAACATTGATAAGTTTCTGCCCATGAGTTAGGATCGACATCCTCATCACTTAGATAAAGGATTTGAATATGATTCTAGCATAATCAAATATAAAACTCATAAAAAGAATATTGATAAAACATAATAGACGTTTTAAGCATCAGGTTCCATTCCCACCTTATACTTCCACTACAAGGAGAACACCTTGTATTAGAGGTTTTTAGTATTACAAGATTTGGAAAAAAAAATTCAAAAAAATCTCCACTTGGAATAGTAGAGGTTTTAACGAATGTTCCATATAACTAAAAATAATTGGACGGGCAAAGGTTGTAAAGGAGGATTTTTGTCAGTGATTTTATTGGTAAAAAATGCACCAATGCATTCTTAAGAAACATCCAATAGTGTGTTTTTAAGTAACATACACCCATGCGCACACACAATAACAAAGCATCGGTGCTCTTAAAATTATTACACACTAGTACCGAATTTTATGTTATATGAAACATCAGTGCTTCATTGTTACTATATGCACTGATACATGTTTTTTTATGCAACATTGATGCTCGTATAAATATTATGCCTCGGTGCTCTTATAGATGGTCGTATCGATGCCTGTACTACCACGTGTAGGGAAAGATAGTGAAATTTCCATAAATTGAGGTGAGATGTTTGTGCCATTTTTTGTTACTAAGCATCGGTGTGTATCTTATAACTAAATCATTGGTGCTTATATTATATATAGAGCAGCAATGCATATATTATATATAGATCACCGGTGCATATATTATATATAAAACATCGATGCGTATATTATATGTAAAACATCGGTGTGATTAGTCGTATGTTATGTCGCTTAAAGTAATAAATATAATCAATCGTAAGTTTTGTCGCTAAAAGTAATAGTGTTTTTTCACAATTTTTAGCATCAGTGCTCTTATTTAATTAATGGGCACCGATGCGTATTGAAAAAAAAAACACACCGCCATTAGTGATTTCAAAAAAATGCATTGCATCGATATGTATATATTTTAATTAATTGATTTTTTTACAAATTTTCTATTAATCTTCTCAAAACAAATGTTTTTATAATATTAATGTTTTTATATTTTTGTTATTGTGTTTTGATATAATGATTGCATTAATGTGTTATCCAATGATTTACACCTCTGTTATTTGTAACAATGTAAATCATCCACATATTAATTAATCAACAACATAACATTTTACAGCATTCAACAATGCAATAAAATAAGAAACCCATTTTATTACATATGAATAAGAGACCCATTGTCATACAAAATGAGATAACGTAGAGGTCCGCAATAATCAAAATGAAACCAATATGTAATTTTTACACTTATTGGTAACATGTCCTCATGCAATTGGGACATTATGTCGAGTACAATAAGCAAAATCTTTGATTTTCACAGACAAATATTCCAAAACATACAACTTGCAATAACATGCAATTATATTGATTGTCATTCATCACTTGAACTACTATCATCACTCAGGTTGTGTGCATGCCTAATTTCTTCATCACTTGTAGACAATATTCTACTTTGGTTATTTAAACTAATGTTTTCTTCATTAACTTGTTTTTTATGTTCCGCCTATTCATGTTCCATCTACAAACATAGAAATAAAGTGTAATAAGTAAATTTACATTTTTATATATAGTAGAATATACATGATTGCGTAAATAAAAAAGTGTACCATAGCAATGAGTGATTCATAAACAATACATATGCTTTTGAAGTCATGCCACATGTTGTGTATCAAAATATCTTTTGTTGGCTACTCTCCATACTTTGTTTCCCGCATGTTTAATAAGCCATGAGAAATCATAGTCAATATAATTAATATAAATGCTTCTTATGGTTCCATTAATTATAAAACAAGGGAAGTTAAGCAACATAGATACTTACAAATTGTTCAATTAAACCCCGATACTTCAACATATACTCACAACCCTTATTTAACCCAATGTTGATCAATTCATTGGTTGGGTCTTCTTTGTATGCTAGCACCTATTAGAAGACATCCATGGACAAGTGTAAATTGATTATTTAAATCTAAAGATCACAAAAAATATAAAATCTTAAGTAAGGTCGAAAACATAAGCACCCACAAAATTTGTGATCAACCCTTTTCTTCCTTGTCATCATATCTTATTTGTTGAATGGGTTCCATTTTTAATTCTTTTCTGCAACAAAGCAATTGAAAATTAGTATTTCATACGATAATTAAATTTGATGTATATAAAAAAACAAATGAATGATTACATACCTCTGATGCAGGTTGTTGTTGGGATGCCTCCTCTTGTGATGCAATTATGTTCATTTATTTTACCATGTCCTTGTACACTTTTTTGGACATCCCTACCAGCATGTATTGGTTTTCCCCTTGTTTGTCGCTTGGAATTTTCATAATCTTCCTGAAAAACAAAAAATCACTATAATTTTTTTTTAAATGGACATGAAAGTAAATATAGCTAAACAAATTAATTTGGTTAATATTGGCACATATTATAGAAAAACATGTTTAGTAATAATACATTTTAAATGATTATTTTTTGTTATTGTAAGTTTTTACTATTGCAAATCTCATGGGTCTAATTGACCATTTCTATGGAAACTCTTTTTGGAGTTTATGTATAACCTGATTCTTGGAGTCATTGGATTGATTTTTGTATTGTAAGTGGAAAGCATGTCTATACGTACTTTCCACTATATCCCTCGAAGTTTTGAAAAACAATTTGCCCCTCTCATTAACTTCAAGCACCACTCTAGGTGAATTGATGACCAAGTTTTCATCATCCTTTACATCCTTCATACATTTTGTCCTCTTAGGATGACATTCTATTTCCTCACTAGCGGTCCCTGCATAACATTAAGAAAATGTGAAATCGTTTGTTTAGAACTTATTAGCGATTAGTGTTAAGAAATTCATTTTTAGTAAAAATCAAAGAAAAAATCCATGTTGATTACCTTTTGATCCACCTAATTCCTCTTTTTGCAACATTTCCATAAAGATTTTACGCTCTTTTGCACTTAGATTGCAAACCATCTTATCGATTTTCTTCAAGTTTTTTATTTGCATGAGACGTATTAATAAATACAGATCATTAATTTAAATATACAAATAATTGAAATATACAATTAAATTAAAAAATAAAGAACTTGTGTCGTTCTCTTGTTAGGATGAGCTACCATTGTGCTTGCTACAATAAGTTGTTTTCCTTGAACTTCTATCAACCATCTTCTATAACAAAGAAAAACAGGAATCTGTATTATATATATTAATTATGAAATAGTTTTACAAAATAATATGTCGGTGCCTGTAATGAAATAGTACGACCCAGTGCGCTCAATTCAACATACCTATACGCACCAGTGCTCATTGTTACATATTGTGCACCGACTAATCCATACACATGATATTAAAATTACTAGTAATCATATTTTAAACTAATCAGTGTTGACAGAAATATGAGCACCGATGTGACATTACTATATTGTGAGCACTACGCACCGCGAAAACATTTTTTGAAAAAATATTTACATTGACATGGTTTGGGATCCAATGCAATGAGTTATACCATTTCAATAGATACTAAATGTCCCATATACAAGTAAAAAATCCCTATAAAAATATAGTTTAAAAAAAATCCCCTTCTGAAATATAGAGAGGGGAACCAAGAAAAATAACAAGAAAGCTAGGGCTTCCAATACCGGAGGTGTTAGATCCAATAAATATGCATAAACATATAATGAAATCCAATCGGTATAAACTCTTATATATGCATCAATAAACAGTAAATCAAAGAAAGAAAGAACCAAGAGAGACAAAAGTGTTGAATTATTGTAACTTCGAAGAATATTCTACTTATATTTGAGACATTATTGTATAGATAAAATCCCCTTTTGTAGATTGATCAAGTCATGTCTGGTATAAGATCAAATCCATTTTGTGGATTGGTCAACATGTATTTGTATGGTGGTATTTGTAAATTCGGCCCCTAGTAATTGTAAAGTGGTTTTAGCCACTTCTAGGAGAAGTCGACTCCACCAAGTGAAGAGTCGCAACCCTAGCACCACCTCACAACTTGTATTTATATGTGAGGTTGGTGTCTCATTTGAACACACTCATCACACTAGCTCTGCAGCTATGAAGAAATGCGCAAGTCTTGGAGGAGTAGCTACATAAA
>ML842411.1:24089-39673 GCA_009831015.1 Picea engelmannii | reverse complement strand
TGTTTTTTTATTAAGTTTGTCATGTTGACTCCCAAGCTTCCTATGTTGATGTGTGCAATGCCTATGTAATCGACATGTGTGTAATTCACAAGTGACGGTTATTGGTCATTAAAATCTCAGTTCATATGTCTTTCAAGATTTCAGATAAAGAAGGAAGTGTGCTAGTATGTATTTAAATGTGTATGTTCAATACATCCAAATTTCTATTACTAAGTTTTGATTTAATATTTTGTGAAATGATTACAGTGCATTACACCGTTGCATACTAATTTCTTTTTGCACTTTGTAATTCATTTTGCAATTCCAATTTCTATTACTAAGTTTTGATTTAATATTTTGTGAATTTCTATTACTAAGTTTTGATTTAATATTTTGTGAAATGATTACAGTGCATTACATACTAATTTCTTTTTGCACTTTGTAATTCATTTTGCAATTCCAATTTGGATGTTTTCGGCATACTGATGACTTTGTTTCTACTTTGGAGTTTTTTGGTATACTTGATCAGTTTTGAAAGCACTAATGCAAGTTGATTTCATGGCATTTTTCATAACGAAGAAAAATTATTGATATTGCTAAAAGTGTATTAAAATGACCAAGACAATGAAAAGAAATAGATAGGTTCCTCTTTGGGTCGGAACCATCATCTTTGAACACGTTGATTTCCGGAATCATCTTAATGTAATATCTCACTTTTATTATTATTGGATTTTTTATTCTCCTTTTACATATTTTATTTGTAATTTGTTATTAATTATTTATTGTTTTGACCACATTTCATTTAATTATATTTTTGATATTTTATTTTTATTTATTTATAATATTTTATTATTATTTACTTATTTTTTAATTAGATTTTTTTAATATTTATTATTATTATTATTATTATTATTTTTATTTTTATTTTTTATTATTATGTATTACTCTTTCTTATGATTCAAATTTATATTTAGATTTCCATATAGTCTTATTATACCTGCCGATAGGCATGGTATATAGCTTTGAGTTAGGTTTGACTTTTTCTTAGTTCATGGTTGACCATAAAATACACACCTCTTTATTTAAAGTTTTAAAAAATAATTATTTATTTTAAATTTTAAATCTCATTTATTTGATATCTTATTGACCAGAAACTTTGAAGTGTTATTTCTGCCTTCACTTCCCCCAATGTTATTGTAATAAATATTTCTTGTTTTTTAATATATACTGTCAAAAGTTGGGGACCCATCTTGGAGAATTTGTACTAAAAAAATTCAGGCTCTTATCTTATGGCTAGTTTGCAGAATTTGATGCAAACTGTTAGTTTGCACCGAAAATAATAAATTAGCAATTGAAGGGATTCGAACCCTCAACCTCTAAATTCGCGGACGTCAAACCTCAAGGAATCCCTAATGGTTAACGGTTACATTCAAAATTGAATTTGTTATTTTATGTTATCTTGTAACTTTTTACTTTATTTTTTAAAGCAAAAGTAGCATCAACAACTACTTGTGTTATCACTTAAATATTACCGTGCGGGTTCAAGAGGACTAGAGACGGCAGGTATTGCGCATGCGAACATGCGTAATGGTTTGTAGAGATTTATCTAGAGAGATGAACACATTTTTAAACATAGAATTAAAGAAAGGATTAAGGAGTTGAGTCCCTGGATCACTGAACTCGTCATTAAGGATTCTATACTCGGGATTGCTCGAACCATCTTAATGAAATAGAATTAAAGAAGTTCTTGTAGGTATATTTTAATATTTTGTTTGGCTAGTTGTAAATTTAAATATTTACATAATCTTGTAAAATCTTGAATTTTGCTTCCTTCTTGTATAGCCTGTGCATTCGATTTGCTACGTAAAGCCATTAACAAACAACTGAATTTCTATCAAAAAAAATTCTAAGTTCAATTTCAATTGGGTAAGGCGATGGGTTCATAAAAATGCCCAATCAGATTATCGAGTTAATTGAAGAATATACAATGCCCAACTAAGATGTAAACATTCCATCGTTGGTTAAGCATTGTAACATTACTATTGAAGGCAAGGACTAGCTATTGTGCAACTATCTCCCTTGTTCCATAACACTTTGAGCATAACTCAATTAGCTAGAGCACACCAAGAGAATAATAGTTAACACTATTTTAACATTGGTTTTGAGTAAATATGATTAAATATATTTTAGAGTTGAATAAATTCTACGGGGTGCTTTTGTGACATCCATGATATTGGCCTAATATCTTTTAGATCAAAACTTGGCATAATTATCTACTTTACAAATATATCATTCTTCGACCAAGCCTAGTCTAGGAAGTACCATGCCCTTCTAATATTATTGTCAACTTTGAACTCTCTATTATTTTTGCCATCCAAATGGTTGTGTTCTCTCTATTGATTCACATCATGTGTTTGCTTCCTTTATTGACAAGAGTCATTCTTGGCTTGTTAGGATATTTAGACACTTAGGAGTTAGTTAAAATCTACTTGGTCTAATGTGTCGTTAGGTAAAAGTGTGTTTCTTTAGTATGCATTACTATGTATTTGTAGTTAGGAAATCCGACAGTCACGATATGGTCCTGACATAGAGAGATCTGATTGTTTGTATTCTCTTCGATCTTAATGGCCATCTATGGCCTAACACCCGATTGGTCCATGATCTCTATTTAAAGAGCATGGAGGGTCATTTGTTGATAATCGATTCTGAGAAAATCTCTTGTAAAATCTCTCTGTAATCTTTTTCTTTTGCATTAATAAACTGCTCCAAGTGGCCACGTTGGTTGGGGTCGTGGTTGTTTCCACGTAGGGGTTTTACAACGTCAAAACATCGGTATGTTGATATTTGATTTGGTTGTGTGAGTGGTTACTGAAGGTGTTCATCCTCTGTCGAAATACTTGTGTTGTCGAACATGGTATCAGAGCCTATTTGAAGACCTGCTTCTGTTGTAGATCGAGATCGTGAAGTCGAGTTTCATCGTCTCCATTTTGTGTCATTTTCATACATTTATGGGCTGAGAGGATTGTTCCATTTCATCTGGAGCGCTCGTTTCAGTTAGGAACACTTTTCATTTCACTCGAAAAGGTTCTTGTTAGCCCAAGATATTGACATTTCAGTCATATCTGGAGGTATAAAGCCTGAATACGCCATTTTTAATTTTTTGCAAAGTATTATTTTGGTTTTATATTATTTGTTTCTGTGTTGCTACTCTTTTAGATCTGTGTATTTTATTTTCCCCGCGCCTTGTGCGATCTTGGAAAATCAGAAACAGATAGGAAAAGGTGCATTTTTCGGGTAAGCTAACTGAGATAAAACCCTTGTTGTCATCGAGAAGCGAAAAAAAATTCTTGTGTGAAAAGAGTTCTTTTTTCTAGCACACTCTCCAATGTCGTCTTCATCAACAACACCAACACCCCCAATCCTCTTCTAAACATTACAGTATATTTTGCTAGCCCATTTGCTTAAAAGTTTTCTTATTAGTCCCTGTCGAAGGCGTAGAGGGACTATATCGATCGATAATTCGTTGACTTCATATTAGTTTGTCCTTTGACTACAATTTTTTGCATAATCTCTATTATTCGAACTGGATAACTAAAAACATTATTTTTTATATAATAAAAAAAACCATATATGTCATGATCTCATTGGATAATAGATTGGGGGTCTTATTGCCAGCTTCGTTATTCCCAATGTATTATATGTTAGCATATCCAAAGTTTTTGATCATCTACGGTCTTTTTGAATTTTACTATTTTTATTTAAATGTTTAGATATCCAAACTTTTGAGCATCGAGAGTCAATTTTTTGTTGGCTAACTTCATATTAGTTTTTCCTTTGACTAAATTTTTTTTGCATAGTCTCTATTGTTCAAACTATTGTTATTATTATTATTTTTTTTGTTGTTGTTATTATTAAGTACTTGAGAGGCATTTTTATTATTACATACGTAAACAGGCCTGCCACACTACATTCTTTCTTAAATGTTTACACAGTGCGAGGCCCTTTGATGGTCCTGACAGCCTTAAATGTTTACCTAATAGGCCTCACAGCCTTAAATATTTACTTAACAGGCGTGTTACAATACATTTTCCTCCTATTTTATTTTATTCAATGTTGTCTGCAGTAAATATGGGAAATATCGTTGTTCATCGACATTACTGGTTCACTAGTTGATGCTTGCTCCTTGGTTCGCTAGATGTTGCTTATTTTTGTTTGATTCAACTTTGCAAAGTTGAGGTCCTGCAACTGCAGTTGGACCTCTTTGTGCTTGTTCACTGGTTTGTTGTTTCTTGCTTTCTCTTCTTTTCTTCAACTTTGCAAGGTTGGGGTCCTCTATCCGCAGTTGGAGTTGTTGTTTCAGTTTGCAGGGTTGGGATTCTACATCCGTGATTCGAACTGCGCTTCTGTTGTTCCCCGTTCATGGGTAGGTTCCAGTGCCATGGTTTCCTTCCTATTCATTGTTTGTTGTTTGTTATTTCCATTTTGCAAGTAAAAATTTTCAATACTGCGAATACCTGAGTCAAAATCCTCTTGCAGAACATATTTGTATGTGACTACTACGACCAGAGAAACATGGGTGTAATGTTGCCTTGGTCTTGTTCTTGAACGTCAATGTTCGACACAGAACGTCAATGTTCTCCTCATTTTTTTCTGTTCTTGAAAACCATACGTTTGGTGCATTTTTTTCAAGTCGTTCCCTTCCAAAACGTCTTGTTCCCCTTTGAATGTCGATCTTGGACACAGAACCCACCTCTGTTGCAACCATAGTGACATATTAAAAAGGAAACCGAATGTTCTCCTCATATTTTATGTTCTTGAAAACCATATGTTTGGTGCATTTTTTTCAGGTTGTTCCCTTCTAATCACATGTGCACACTTCCATGTCCCAGACATCAAACCATAGCTCATTGGAAAATAGAAATGCAAAAAAAATATGAGGAACAATCTGAAGAAAAAAAAAATGCACTAAACATATGGTTTTCAGGAACATAAAATATGGAGAGAAAATTCGATTTCCTTTTTTATATGTCACCATGGCTGCAATAGAGGTGGTTTCTGTGTCGAACATTATCATTCAAGAACAAGACCAAGACAACGTTACAGTCATGTTTCTCTGGTCGTGGTAGTCACATACAAAGATGTTCTACAAGAGGGGTTTTACTCGGGCATTCCCAGTATTGAAAATTCTTAGTTGCAAACTGGAAAAATCAAACAACAAATAGGGATGCAACCATGGCACTGGAACTAACCTGTGAATGGGGAACTACATAAGCGCATTTCCAATCGCGGATGCAGAATCCCAATCGTGCAAACTGCAACTTTCTTAAATGTTTACACAGTGGGAGGCCCTTGGACAGTCCTCGCAGCCTTAAATTTTTACCTGACAAGCCTTACATCCTTAAATGTTTACTTAACAGACGTTTTGCAATACATTTTATTTCGATTTTTGGATACAATCTTGTCTACAGTAAATTTGGGAAATATTGTTCTTCACCGGCATTACTGGTTCATTGGTTGATTCACTGGATGTTCACTGGATGTTGTTTGATTCAACTTTGCAAAGTTGAGGCCCTGCAGCTGAGGTTGGACCTCTTGGTGCTTGTTCACTGGTTTGTTGTTTGTTGCTTGTTGTTGTTTGCTTCAACTTTGCAAGGTTGGGGTATTGCATCCGAAGTCGGACATGTTGTTGCAATTTGCATGGTAGGGATTATGCATCCGTGATTGGAACTGTGCTTCTGTCGTTCCCCATTCACGGGTAAGTCTCAGTGCCATGGTTTCATTCCTGCTCGTTGGTTGTTGTTTTCTATTTCCAGTTTGCAAGTAAGAATTTTCAATACTGGGAGTGCCTTACCCAAATTCCTCTTGCAGAACATCTTCGTATGTGACTACTACGACCAGAGAAACAGGACTGTAATGATGACTACTTAGTCGATTTTTCAAAGTTTTGTGGGTTCACGGACTCCCAGGTTCACAAAAGTTTGAAAGCATTTTTTGCTCCCCTCCATCCCCGCCACCTTCTCCCCTTCCCAATGCACATTAATTATGCTTTTACTAGTGAGAAATCGCCACATAGGTTTGAAAATATTGGCATTAATAAGCGGAAAGCTAGAGGACATCTCCCATTAAAACGTATTAATGGGAGAATATTATGGGATGCGGTGATTTATTTGTGTCGATCTCCAGATATCGACATAGCTAAGAATGTTTTTCCCATAGTTAATGTTTTTTGAGCTCTAGATATCTTCCATAGCCTAGAATGTTTTTCCCATAGTTAATGTTTATGGCCGCGAGTTACCAGATTGGCGCTATCGAACTCTCATGCCCCCTATTCTGTGATATACATCTTGCACCCATAACTTTTGTGATCTACAATTCGACCCTGGACTCCTTGAACTCGCAATACTCACTCTACCTACAATGAGTCTGTCTGGGTCCGTCTGACCACCCGACCTTTCCATACTTAGTCGATTCTTCACCTCTTGTCGTTGCAGATTCGCAAGTTCACAGACTCCTGGGTTCATAAAAGTTTGAAAGCATTTATCGCTCTTGTCCATCCCCGCCACCTTCTCACACTGACCAATGCAAGTTACTTACACTTTTTATTAGTGACAACTCACCACACAGGTTCGAAAAGATTGGAATTAATAACCGAAAATCTTGAGGACATCTCCCATTAAAATGCATTAAACCAAGATCTACGGAATTGTCATCCCCTAGTGTTCATTTTGAATACTATCAGGGCACAATTACTGTGAAATGTTGCAATACAAACAAATCTTCATCAAAGCATTAGATTTTTTCACAGGCACCCCATATGCACCCCAGTCGCCTACTATCGAATTGGCAAAGTTCAATATTATGGGATCTTATTTACTTAGTCGATTCTTCACCTCTTGTTGTCACAGATTCGCAGGTTCTCGAGCTCCCAGGTTCACAAAAATTTCAAAGAATTTTTTTCTCCCGTCCATCGTCGTCACCTTCACCCCCTTCCCAATGCACATTAATCATGCCTTTATTAGTGACAACTCACCACACATATTCGAAAATATTGGCATTAATATGCGAAAAGGTCAAGGACATCTCTCGTTAAAACGCATTCAACCAAGATTTACGGGAGATTATATTATCATCCTCCAACATTCATTTTAAATACTTATTCCCATTTCCCTCTATCTTCGAAAACTTGGGCTTTAAGGTGCCTTCCTTGTAATGTTCCTGGTCATCCACATTTGAGACAACTTAGAGATTCCATTCCAGCCCAATTGAAAGACGAGGGAGTGGTTTTATGTGACGTCGACTTTGAGGGAAAAAACATTGTTATCCAACAGAAACTTAGACAAAAAAATTCAAGTACCTTATGATTGGTATTCTCCCTGTATTCGATCATTTGGTTGGTTGAAAGGCCTGCCTGAATATTTGTATGTTGAACTTATTTGTTTTATTGTTGGAAATTGGAAGGGAATTTCAAGTCATGTGCAAAATGCTCCTTTGTTGAAGTATATAGATTCTTCCAACAACACAAATTTGGCAAGTGTATCATATGTTGCAGACCACACCAGAATTTATCTTTCGTCAGAGGAGTCGCACATATCGTGGCTTTCAAAAAGGTCTGGAATATTTGGAAGTGACGCCAAATATTACTCCATGCCCGAATATACTCAGAAGGAAATTATAAATTTGGATCCTCACGAAGGTGAGAAACTGTATGGGTGGTTGAATCAACGTCCTAGAATTATAGAACTTTCTATCTCAAAGTTTGTTGAGCAACTTCTGGGTGTAGTAACAGACTCAACAGAAAGTCAGCTTCTATCTCAAAGTTTGTTAAGCGACCTCTGGATGTAGTAACAGACTCGACATACAATCAACTTTCTTTCACTACTGCACATTTTTTTCACTATTCCTATGCAAATAATTACATATGGGTCGAAGAGCTTATCACTCTTTGCAAGAATATTCTCATGTTGGTTGAAGCTGGGTATATAATTGGGGAACGAGGATTTCAAAATTTTATGATACGTGCATTGACGAGTAACTGAGAAAAGTTAATGGGAAGGAATTATGGACTATGGACTTTGCAACACTTTCTGAAGATTATTTTATACTATCGCCTTTTGTAAGAAGTTTGATGTATTCAGGTGATGATTTGGTTTATGAAGATCACCTTTTACTACCACCTTCATGTAGTGTTTTTGTTTCATTATTTAGAAAAAACCTTGATGTAGTAGATATTCCAGAGTTATTTCCACCGAATATCAATCTTCATGTTGTTTCTCGTGCTTCGAATAAGGAGAATGCATTTATTCTGTTGCAGTGGATCCGATATTTGAAAAAAAATGGAAGTTGCTCAATGCTTGAAGTATTAACTTGTATGGTTCAAATAAACCGCCATCACCTCGCCGCAAGTGTCTCTCGAGTTGTTCATCAGGATCACAGGTCGATAAGCATAGAGTGCCTTCCTGGTTGTAGAGTGCTTCCATCCCCATCTTGGGTTTGCATAGATGCTTTTATTGTTGGCTTGTTTCTTTCTCCTGGTGGTGGATCCTTCTATCCCGACTAACATGATGGAAATAAACTAGCTCTAGGGAGTTTGATCACTTCCCGGGATCTGATTTGACTATATATTAATTTCAGTTGACTTAAAAATGTTTATGTGTGAAACCTAATGTTAGATATAGAAAATACAATTTTTTATTTTTTAAAATATAAAATAATGTATTTTTTTAACACACCATTGGTCGAAAAAGTTTGAGTCGTTGCTTGGGATTCACGTCCTTCTAGAATGTAAATTAAGTACACAATTAATATTTCTTGTGGCAATGCATTTGATTTGTCATCGACTATGGAAATTTCATTAACACTGCAATCTCTAGGTAATAAATGTCTGACATGCACCTAATGTCGATGTCATCATCGCACAGGACACCCAACCTCCAAAGATGTCCGGACTCACAGCAAAATTGTAATTTTCGTGACAAAGCAACACTAAAGTTGATGCTCTTTTGCAAGTCTGACAACACTGCAGTCTAAGTGATTTGACAATGACAAGCCTACTTGTTCAACACATTACCGCCTTGCAATCGATGACATTATTGCCATTGCCACCGCCAGTGTCAATGTCCGAAGTTGAAGTTATCAGGAGCCTGGAATCACCGCGAGTGTCGATGTCTGAAGCTGAAGCTAACTGGAGCCTGGAGTCGCGACTTGATATAATTTTACATATGTTCAATTGCATGTAGGTTCAGGTTTTAGTGGGTCAGGTTGTGTTGCATACGAATATCGACCATCTGTGCAAACCCAAGCTGGGGATGAAAGCAGTCTACGACCAGGAAGGTGCTATATGCTTATTGACCTATGATCCTGATCAACAACTCAAGACAGGTTTGCGGTAAGGTGATGGTGATTTATTTGAACCAAACAAGTTAATACTTCAAGCACCGAGCAACTTCCAATTTTTTTCAAATATCGGATCTACTGCAACAAAAGAAATGCATTCTCCTTATTCAAATCATGGGAAACATCAAGAACATTAATGTTCAATGGAAATAGCTCTGGAATATCTACTACATCAAGGTATCTTCTAAAGAATGAAACAAAATCATTGCATGAAGGTGGTAGTAAAAGGTGATCTTCAGAAACCAAATCATTACCTGTATACATCAAACTTCTTGCAGAAGGTGGTATTATAAAGTAATCTTCAGAAAGTATTGCAAAGTCCATACTCCACAATTCCTTCCCATTAAATTTTCCCAGTTACTCGTTGATGCAGCTATGAGAAAATTTTGAGAGCCTCGTTCCCTGGTTATATACCCACCTTCAACTACTAGTAGAATATTCTTGCAAAGAGTATTCAGCTCTTCGACCCGGATATAATTATTTGCACAGAAATAGTGCAAAGAATGTGCAGTAGAGATCGAAAGTTGATTATATGTCAAGTTTGTTACTACATCCAGAGGTCACTCAACAAACTTTGAGATAGAAGCTGACTATCTGTCGAGTCTGTTACAACATCCAGAAGTCGAACAACAAATTTTGAGATAGAAAGTTCTGTAGTTTTAGGATGTTGATTCAACCACTCATACAGTTTCTCACCTTCGTGAGGATCCAACTTTATAATTTCCTTCTGAGTATATTCGAGCATGCAGTAATATTTGGCGTCACTTCCGAATATTCCAGACCATTTTGTGAGCCACGATATGTGCCACTCCTCTGACGAAAGATAAATTCTGGTGTGGTCTGTAGCATTTGATACACTTGTCATATCTATGTTGTTGGAAAAAACTATATCTTTCAACAAATGATCATTTTCCAGGTGACTTGAAAGTCCCTTCCAATTTACAGCAATAAAACAAAAAAATTCAACATACAAATCTGCAGGCAGGCCCTTTTAACAAACCAAATGATCGAATAAAGGGAGAATACCAATCATAATATACTTTAATTTTTTTCTGAGCTTTTGTTGGCTAACAGAATTTTTTTCCCCCAAAGCTGACGTCACATAAAACCACTCCCTCATCTTTCAATTGGGCCTGAATAACATCTCAAAGTTGTCTCAGATGTGGATGACCAGGAACATTACAAGGAAGGAACCTTAAACCCCAAGTTTTTTATGATAGAGGGAAATTAACACTTATCAAAGTACGAAATGTTGAATAAAAAACTAATGTAGCCAGACCATATCTAGAAGAGACAAACTATTCAAGAATCACCCATGAATTCCAAGACCCAAAATTGATATTCAACTCATTATTTTTAACCAGGTAAGCATTTGATGATCAATTTGAGATCTATAAAAGACAATCATTTGAAAATTTCTATGGTATTCTTGAATATGGTGAAGATGGCATGAAAAACTGCCCAGTTGATTATTCGATTAAAAACCAAGATATTGAAGAAGCATTGCACAACCTCTCTATTGATCTAAGGGACTTGGAAAGTGAATTCTTCAGTATAAAAATCTAGCAAGAAATCAATGTCACGCCCATGAGGACCTACATCAAGGAGTGGCTCAAAAAGGTTGTCGACAAGATTGCCAATGAAGGGAAAAGGACGCTTGAGACGGTTCCCATAATCGTCGAGGAAAGCCATAAAAGAACATCAGGGAACAAATGACAAGGCATGGGATACCATCATAGTAAGTTCATATTGATCACATTCTTTTGTCTTTGTCAATGTCTTCATCCAGTTACTCTACCTCTTTAAATAGAAAGTTTTAACCGAGGACTGACAATTTTGTCATTCTTCTTGTCGGACCTTGATGTCTTCCATCGCCAACTTTCTTCTTTCTACAAGCTTGATTCTTATACATATTTGAATTATGGTCTGCGGGAGCCCCAATCCAAGTCATTATGGCAAATGCATTTAAATTTCAGAGAATATGTGTTGAACTGTATATTTTTTTACAAATTCCAAGAGAGTTATTTTGGGAAAAAATCTCAATTGTATTTTGAAACCTAGTTTATCTGAATATAAAATATTTGAGGTTGTTGTATGGTGTTTTCCAATGTTTAATATTGTTTTTTTGAATTTTGTATTTTTTTTTAAATTGACTCATTTGCCTGTATAGCTATTAATAGATGAATTCAACCTCTTTCTACAAGAATTTAAGATGCTCTTTGATCCATAATTAAAAAATGCACGATAAGCTTTTTTTTTCCCTTCCCAGTACTTCGATTTAAATAAAATCTAGTCTATTCGCTCCTTACATTTTACATGGAAGAATAATTTGTGATAGGACAAAGTTCTATGGCACCCACCCTATACTTAAGAAAGAAATGGGTAGGCTCATCCTGCTTTCATTCTTCGGGGCACCGGAAATAGTGTCAATAAACAACTCTATTTCAACATGGCAACTCAGGTGTTGACGTCATCTTCCTATTTAATATTGTGCATATATTACAACTTCTTCTATTTGAGAATATGCTTGCATATAAAAATGTTACGTCATTTTTTTTTTCTATTGCTTATGGGTTTGAGAAAAATTTGCGAGCCGAAGACACCCTACAAATTGGAACATGGTTTACATTTGGCCCACAAATAATCTATTAAGATAAATTAATATGAATAGTATTCGAATAAATATAAAAAAATTCTCTTTAGACTTGAACCTGACTTTGTTGACCTCCAAGTATATTACATACCTGAGACTAAATGTTTGTTTCTCCCTTTCTTTTCCCTCCTCTATACTTACCCATTTTTCCCTTGTCTTCTTCCCCTCTATTATCCCTTTCTCGTTATATACTTAGTCGCATATCTATGATCGCGGGTTCCTGGGTTGGTGGACTGGAAGATGCTCATCTCCATCTATATCGTCACATCATGAGCCCAACCGACCGCTATCCCTTTCAATACTTAGCCAGTTATCTGACCGCGGGGTCTCGGGTTAGCTCATCTCCATCTATATCGTCACATCATGAGCTGACCGCGGGGTCCCGGGTTAGTTCATCTCCATCTATATCGTCACATCATGAGCCCGACCAACCCTCATCCCCTTCAATACTTAGCCAATTATCTGACCATGGGGTCCCGGGTTAGTGCTATCAAACTCTTATGCCCCGTGTTTCGTCATATTAATCTTGCACCCAAAACTTTCGTGATCTACAATTCGACCCTAGACTCCTCCAACTCACAAGCTTCATTATACTCGGGTTCACAAAAGTTTCAAACCATTTATCGCTCCCTTCAATCCCTGCCACATTCATGCCCTTCCCAATGCACATTCATTATGCTCTTACTAGTGACAACTCACCACACAGGTTCGAAAAGATTGGCATTAATAAACGAAGAGTAGATGTTGTTGTGTGAGATACTTACCCCTTTTTCCCTTTTCTTCTTCCCCTCTATTATGCCTTTCTGGTTCTATACTTAGTCGCCTTTCTATGATCGTGGTTTCCCGAGTTAGCGAACTGATAGATCCTCATCTCCATCTATATCCTCACATCATGAGTCTAACCGACCGTCGATCCTTTCCATACTTAGCCAATTTTATAGAGTGTCTATTTCAAAGAATTCATAGAGGTCTGAGACAAATTGTGTTCGAGCAATATAACCCACTGGAAGTTCTTATGCCACTGCCAACATTTAGGATCTAAATATAAGACACCCACACGAAGTGTCATTGAGTCATCTTTGATGCCATGTAGGGAAAAATAATGTTCCATCTAAGTGACCTAACCTGTGGGGTTAGATAAATCAAATTTGTTGAGATCCATTTGAGGTATTTTGTGCTACATTTGAATCAAGGATCACGAACACATCGGGTAGAGTGAGGCCCCATGGGATTGGATGATTTAGGTACTTCCTTTTGGTACGGCTGGTCTTTCCACTGATAACCCATGGATTCATTTTGCATCGCCACGAGTTTGGAAAATTAGTCAGAGATTGAATCCAATTGTTAGGGACCTAGCTGATATATGTGGATATCGGTAGCCACACACCTTTTCTAGCTGGCTCAAAACAACTTTCTAGCAATTTTGGTAATTTACTATTTTTAGCAGTTTTTCGGGTCTAGAACTTCCGGAGCTGTTTTGAGGCCCTAAAAGATGTTTTTTTGGGTATCTTGCAATCGAAAATTTACATAATGAAATTTTTGTCAAAAGTTGTAGTCCTCGGATAGATCTTTCCAACGGGCTATTGTGCGCCTAAAACGAAGATCGTATGCAAAAGTTACGACCCCGGGAAGTTGATGTACTGACTTACCCAAACGGGGCCCACATGACTTTTGGCTCTTCATCTCCTAGGGTTAGGTTTTTGGATGTCCAGGGTTTTTGACACTCTTGTTTATTGTAAAAATGCCTTCAGAGCCTCATTGTAATTGTCTTCTTGTGAATGAGCGCAACCGTCACATCTCCTCTCAAAGATAAGTCACCACCATTCAAGCAAGCTTGTTTTCCGCTGCATTTTATAGTTTCAGCTTATTTCCTTGTTGAATAGAAAACCAGTTTTACTGTATCTTTTTTCTGTGTTAAGCATCTGTTAATAATATGTAGTCATTTCGTTTTGCTCATAAAATCTGGATCAGTGGTATCAGAGCGGTCTGCTCCTTGTCGTCTTAATGCATGTCCCCAACGAGGTTAGAGTACAAAGAATTGGGTCTCGAGCTTGTTTCTCTTGAGGAGAAAAGCTCTCGCACGCCTAAGCGACCTCTCATGGCAGAAGAAAAGAAATATGACGGGACAAGAGATCCTTTCAAAATGTTGCTTGAGGAATCCCTCATGCAACAGAGGAACAAGATGATGGATAGTTTCACGCAAATCCTTTGGCGACTACCAACAGGCGACGCATCTTCTTCGAGCAAAGGTGTCGCCCCCTCCAAGGTACAAATAAACTTCGATATTCCTGTATTTTAAGGTCAAATAGACGCAAATGGTGTAGACAAGTGGTTGAATACACTAGAAGGGTATTTTTCTATCCATAACTTTTCTAATAGAGAAAATATTACTTTTGTGCTCCTCCAAGTCGTTCCCCATGTCAAAGATTGGTGGGAAAATTTCTGTGAACAAAAGGAAACAGAGGAATCCTCGTTATTTACAGTCATGACCACCTGGAAATCCTTCAGGGATGCTATAATATTGCTATTAAGGAACAATACTACCATGTCGGAAGGTATAATGACTTGTATACCAAATGGACCACACTGCGGCAAGAAAGAGACCAAGTAGTGCTAGAGTTCACAAATATCTTCCATACCTTGCGTACCAAGCTGGGCATCAAAGATTCAAAGCGACATCTGGTGCTCAAGTATTGTGGTGCTCTGCATAGATACATCCAAACCAAAATGGAATTTCTGGACATCTCGTCCTTGGGCGCGCCCTACCGATATGTCGTCAAAATCAAGCAGAAGCTCAAACAAAAGACGCGGTAATTTGGGTCCGGGAACCCCTCACAACAAAAACCAGGAAAGAGCGGCCCCAACCCACAGAACAAAGGATAGAGCAAATATGGACAGTATCAAGACAACCAGTCCAAGCTGCAAGTAAAGAAGAACACCAGAAAGACAAAGAAAGATATTGGGAAGTGGTGTGACTTCCATAAGAGCCCTTGGCATAACATTGATGATTGTCGCTCAAAGCAGTCGTTGGTTGCCGAAGTGAAAGCCTCTGAATCAGATGCGGGTTCTGACTCCGAGTCAGAACTAGAAAGGGGAAGATGGATCATTAACGCGGAACCCAATGCCACTGTTGCTACCACCAAGCTCTATCCTGATGAACCAGACAAGCTACAAGAAGGAGAGCGCCTCTTCCATTCATAGATGTGCGTAAAAGGCACCCCTTTGCACTTCATCGTTGATAGTGGTAGCCAGAAGAACCTCATCTCAGCAGAGGTTGTCAAGTGGTTGGCCCTGCCAACAACTCCGCACCCACAACCCTACACCATTGGATGGCTCCGCCAAGGAAGCGATCTCTGCATCAACCAACAGTTTCGACTGTCGTACGACATCAAGCCCTTCAAAGACGAGGTATTGTGTGATGTTGCTCCTCTCGAAGTTTGTGATGTTCTTTTGGGCCAATCTTATTTATGGAAACATCATGTTGTATATGAGTCTAGGCCTCGTAGTGTTATTATTACTTTGAACATGAAATTATATAGGATACCCGAGGCAATCCCAC
>ML842411.1:0-20284 GCA_009831015.1 Picea engelmannii | reverse complement strand
GACGCAGGTGTCGAATTTGACGCGCCCACACACACACATGCAAAGAATATAACACATACCCAACAGATTGATCCAGGTGGATATCGATGGCCACCCACCTTTTCCAACTGGCTCAAAACAACTTTCTGACAATTTTGGTAATTTACTATTTTTAGCATTTTTTCGAGTCCTGAACTTCCAGAGCCGTTTTGAGGCCCTAAACGACATTTTTTTGGGTATCTTGTGATAAAAAAATTTCACCATGGAATTTTCATCAATAATTGTAGTCCTCAAATAGATCTTTCCAACGGGCTATCGTGCGCTTAAAACAGAGATCGTATGCAAAAGTTACGACCCCGGGAAGTTGATGTACTAACTTACCCAAATGGGGCCCACATAACTTTTGGCGCTTCATCTCCTAGGGTTAGATTTTTGGATGTCTAGAGTTTTTGACACTCATGTTTATTGTAAAAAGGCCTTTAGAGCCTCATTGTAATTGTCTTATTGTGAATGAGTGCATCCGTCACATCTCTTCTCAAAGATAAGCCGCCACCATTCCAACAAGCTTGTTTTCCGCTACATTTTACAGTTTCAGCTTATTTCCTTGTTGAATAGAAAACCAGTTTTACTGTATCTCTGTTATTTTGTGTTAAACATCCGTTAATAATTTGTAGTCATTTTGTTCTGCTCATAAAATTCGGATCACTAAACTCCCTCACGTAGACAGAATAATATATTTCCATGTAATAAGGCGAGACATTAGTTAATAAGGCCTATTTAATAAATTGGAATAAGTGAATGTAAGAAGACCTAATAGAAGCTTCCACTTCTAGAAGGATCTTCCTCTAGAATGATCTTTGGAAGATAGAATTACTATAAATAAGAGTAGGAGACATGAGAAGTTTGGTCTTGAGAATTATTGTAATAGAACGTTGCTCTCCTAGAGGTTGCCCCTCGAAGAGGCAAGTGAACATTGTTTCCTTTCAATAAAGGTATTATTTTGGTATTGTGGTTTCATATAATATGTTGTTTCGCTGTTATTCTCTGCAGTATTTTTATTTTCTACTATTATAATAGATTCGGTACCTTACAAGTGATATCAGAGCACTTTCCTTGGTAGGAATTGTGGGTTATTTTTTTTCCAGGATAAAGACATGTTCCGACATATTAAAACTACAGAGATTTGTCGTTCAACACGTAAATCTGTGGTCGGGGAAGCATACATGCAAGAACTACAAGTGGTACTTAAGCACACATTGTTGACCACGCTCGTAACCCCTTTTGGTACCCATTCGAGTGGTAGCGCATCATACATCACCTATATACGGATTGGCCTAGATCTCCTGAAGACCTCCATAGATAAACCAATCGACCGCTTGACTGTTATAGTACCACCAAGAACAACACTTGGGAAGATACTCTCTAGTACCTAGGTAATCAGGTGATCCAAGTGGATATTGGTGGCCACTCGCATATTCCACTTGGACCCCCACCATTGTTTCTTTCAGTTTTTCAGTTTCCTTAATTTTAGTGCAATTTACTATTTTTGGCAGTTTTTCGGGTCTTGAACTTTCGGAGTCATTTTGAGGCCCTAAACGACGTTTTTTGGGCATCAACCTCCGACGAATAAGAGTTTGTTATATACCATGATATTCACTATTATTAGTTGTAGTCCTCAGATAGATTTTTCTGACGATGTATCATATGCGTCAAACGAAGATAGTATGCCAAAGTTACGACCCCGGGAAATTGATGTACCAATTTACCCCGACGGGGCTCATATTCTGGCGTTTCATCTCCTAAGGTTAGGTTTTTGGATGTTTAGGGTTTTCCATTGTTTCTCAATAATGTATAGGCTTTCGAGCCTCATTGTAACACAGATCTCAGAGGCCTGTATCTGCCACATCTCTTCTCAGAGATAAGCTACCAGGGCCCTAGCAAGTTTATTTCCATTTTGTCTATAAACAAATTTTAGTTCTTTGATATTAATGAAATGAAGTGTTGTTTCCGCTGCATCCTTGTATTTATGGTTAGTTGTGTATTTTGTTGCGTTCCCACATAAATTTGGATCATCGGGTAGTATGGCTAAGGGTATGGTCTAGCCTCCTTAGTTGGTGCCCTGAGATATTTGGTCGAGTACTATTGTTTGACCCCGCATGTATATCAGAGAGCTATAGCACAGGGCAAACCATTGTCTATAGGAACCTTGACAAATACCCTAAACCCTGGGATGAAAACAAAAGAAATGGGGAACATACCAGTTTTTTGTCGTGTAACCTTGCCTCCTACATTTTGGTTGCAAAATTACTACATCTTTGTTCCTGTTAAGAATTCGGGCATTTCGACACTACAATATTATCCAACTCAGAGTATAACTCTGCAAGAGTAAAAAAAAGAGTCTGGGGCCTCCCTGCACCATTATTTGAGACCTATCCCATTGGAATCCTCTTTTCATCTTGATTGCAGTGATACCTATCATTTTTCAGCCTTTTTTTTTTCTATGGTCCCGACCCCCTTCCCAACACCTCTACTTGGGACCTATTCTATTGGATTCCTCTTTTCATCTTGATCACAGTGATAGATATCATTTGTTCACATTGTTTTTCTGTGGACCCACCTGCTCTTTAAACACCTTTCTTTCCCACCTCTTTTTATGTTTTCCCCTCACCATGGCCACCACTCGCAACCAAGACCTTGAAACCCGCATCGCTAACCACATAGAGTCTAAAATGGACTACATGGAAGAGGAACTGAAGAAGGATATCAATTCCCACCTTGCCAGCCAACTTCCATCCCACCTTGAGTCTCAGTTTGACTCATTTGTTTCCAAGGTCCTAGAAAAACTACCAATTCCTGGAATACATTCCTCATTTGACAAACCTTCTAACCTCGAAGGTACAACTTCCTCCAATTCCCAACAGTTTCAATCCAACCCCTTTCATCATGATTTGCGTCTTCCACAAGTGAAGGTGAACAAATCTGATGGCTAAGATCCCACTAGATGGGTCACTGAAATGGAACACTACTTCTCCTTGCATGGCATCACTGATGACTTGGCCAAACTTTGTTGTGGTGTCCTCTATTTGGATCCTGAACACTGGCAATGGTGGAAATGGCATCAAAAATCACGCCGAGGATATGTGGCTTGGACACAGTTTGTGGCCGAACTTTATCACAACTTTGACACTAATACACGCTCCCTGGGCCATTTGACCAAATTGAAACAACTAGGTACTGTGGAAGAGTTTTTTGTTACATTTGAGCTATTAGCTTTCAAAACCGAGGGAATGTCTGATACTTTTATCCGATAATGCTTTTTCAGTACCCTCGGGGATGAAATACGAGCCCAAGTCCTCATGACTCGCCCTCAAACTTGGTTGGAATCTACTCAACGTGCTAAGGAATCTCAACATGTTGTTTTTTCCCAACACCACAAACCTTCTTTCCCTCCGTGCCCTCGCCCTCCCACTCCTGTCCCTCATCCCACCCCCCTCAAGATCCAACAATTAACTCGGTGAAGAAATGGTTGAACGTCGACTCAAGGGTCTTTTCTATAATTTTGACGAAAAATATTTTATGGGGCACAAGTGTAACAAACATAAGTTGGTAAAGGCCATCTATGAGGATGTTGTTGACGAAGAGGTCGAGGCTTCTCCTACAACAGAGGTACTTGATACAACTCCTATCACTCTACCATTTGATCCACCAAAAGTTGAATCGGTCATTTCATTGAATGCACTCACGGGCTTCTCTGCTCCCCAAACCCTCAAGCTAATTGCCAACATTAAAAATCGGAAGGTCATCTTCTTAATTGGCAGTGGTAACACTAATAATTTCTTTCATCATCACATTGTTGAAGAAACCCATTGTTATATCCATGCAGTCAACAATTTTTAAATCATGATTTCCAATGGAGGTTCCATGAAATGTGGGGGGCGTTGTGAAAATTTGTGTCTCCAAATTGGCCAATACAACTTGAAATCTCATATGTTCGCTATCGAAAAGGTTGGTTGTGACATTGTGTTAGGTGCATAATTGTTACACACTCTCAGTCCCATCCTCATTTATTTTAAGGAATTAACCATGCAATTTCAATAGGACGACCAACAATATAAGTTCCAAGGCATCATAGTAGGCTCCCCTGAGATCATCAGTTCCCATCAAATGGAAAGACTCCTCAAAAAAGGTCTTTCATGCATTATTTCCCAACTCCATTCCATTAAAGCAGTTGAAACCCCATTTGTGCATCTTGAATTGCAATTTATACTCTCCAAACACCAAACTATTTTCCCACGCCCCATGGCCTTCCCCACGGTGTTCATGATCATTCTATCTCTCTAGTTTCGGGAAGTATTCCTCCCAATGTTCGTCTGTATCATCATCCCTTTGCCCAGAAGAAAGAAATTGAGAAAATTGTACAAGAATTGCTCGACGCGGGTGTCATCCTCCATAGTACCAGCCCCTATTCTTCTCCTGTGGTCATGGTCCTCAAGAAAGAAGGCACGTGGTGCATGTATCCCGACTTTCGTGCTCTCAAAAAACTCACCATCAAAGACAAGATTCTCATCCATGTCATTGATGATCTATTGGATGAATTGAGTGGTGCTTAATACTTTACTAAACTTGATCTTCGTTCTGGATACCACCAGATAGGTATGAAAGAGGCTAACATTCCCAATATGACATTTCGAACTCATGAGGGCCACTATGAGTTCTTGGTCATGCCCTTTGGCCTATGTAATGATCTGTCCACTTTCAAAAGTCTCATGAATCATGTCTTTCGTCCCTTTCTCCATTATTTTGTCTTAGTTTTCTTTGATGATATTGTCATCTACAGTAAAATATGGACAACCCATCTTTCCCACATGGATCAAGTTCTCCATCTCCTTTCTCAACACCAAATTTTCCTCAAACAATCTAAATGTGCCTTTGGCGCCTCAGAAGTGGATTTTTTGGGTCATATTGTCGACAAGCATGGTGTAAGGGTAGATCCTAAGAAAATTGAAGCTATGCAGGATTGGCCTCGCCCCAAAACTCTCAAGACCTTACGTGGTTTTTTGGGTTTAGTGGGCTATTATCACAAATTTGTTAAGAATTATGGAAAAATTGCAGCACCTCTCACTGCTCTCCTTAAAAATATTTCTTTCAATTGGACTCCTGCAACTGATCAATCTTTCCATGCTTTGAAAGAGGCTATGTGCACAACTCCCATCCCGACCCTTCCCGACTTCAAAAAGACTTTTGTCCTGGAATGTGATGCTTCTAGGAAAGGAATTGTCGCAGTTCTTATGCAAGAAGGACGACCAGTGGCCTTCACCATCAAACAAATTTCAAAGCGCCATTTGGGCCAATCTAAGAAAAGGAAATGTTGTTTATTTTGCATGCCATGGATCTCTATCATCCTTATCTATTGGGCCAATGCTTCCAAATTAAAACATATCATCAAAGCCTCAAGCGTTTTCTAGAACAACGAATTTCCTCTGTAGACCAACAAAATGAGTAACCAAGCTATTTGGATATGATTATGAGATAATTTACAAGAAGGTTAAATAAAATGTTGTTGTTGACGCTCTTTCCCGGAAGTATGAAGATGAAGGGTCCCTTCTATCTCTCTCCTTCATTGTACCATATTGGCTCCAAGTTGTTCACTAGGAATGGTTGCAAGACAATTCTTCGGTTTCTCCAGGGTACTCTTGGCGGAATAACGAGCTTCGCTACAAAGGCCATCTATATCTAGGCAAACAATTGTAACTTAAATCTACGGTGCTTTCGAAGCTTCATGCTTCCCCATACTCAGGAATTCCTGGTTCACCAAAACCTATGAAAGGGTCAAATGTTCTTTTTTGGGGGATGGGATGAAACATGACGTCTGCACCTTTGTGGTTGAATGTGATGTTTGTCAATGGAATAAAGGAGAAATAGTCAAGACCTCGGGCACACTACAACTACTCCCAATTATGTCGACTATTTGGCAAGATATTTATATGGACTTCATTGTTGGCTTACCTAAATCGGGCAATAAACCAGTCATCATCGTGGTAAATGATTGTCTTTCCAAATATGCTCAGTTATGTGCTCTCCAACACCCATTCACAACATCCACAGTGGCTCAAATTTTCATGGATAATATCTTCAAGCTGCATGGCATACCTCATTCTATTGTCTATGGCCAAGATCCCACAATTTTTGGAAAGAATTGTTTCATCTCCAAGGCACCCAATTGCGTCTCAACATCGCCTATCATCCCCACACTAATGGCTAAACTTAATTTGTCAACAAGTGTTTGGAAAATTATTTGAGGTGTTTTGCATCTGAACGACAAAATCAATAGGATCAGTGGTTACCCCTCGTTGAATGGTGGTACAACACATCTTACTATACAACTACTCGCATGACTCTTTTTGAAGTAGTACATGGACAAAAGCCACCATCGATTCTCTCCTACATGCCAGGTGTATTGAAGGTTCAAGAGGTTGACAACAATCTTGCAGTTCGTGAAGACATTCTTTGTACCCTCAAAATAAATTTGGCCATGGCTCAGAATCGCATGAAGCAACAATCATATCAAGGTCGTTCCAAACGATGATTTGTTGAAGGGGACCATGTGTTTCTTCGTTTACAACCCTATAAGTAGACTTCCCTCAAAATGGACCACTTTCAGGAACTTGCTCCCAAATTTTATAGTCCTTATACAATTCTCAAGTGAGTGGGGCAGGTGGCTTACCAGTTTGCTTTTCCTAGTCATTCTAAGCCCCATGTTTTTCATGTCTCATGCTTAAAGAAGGTGATTGATACTAAATGTCAAACTCAAACCAGTCTCCCTGAATTGGATGATGAAGGTTCCATTTGGTTGTAGCCACAAGCAGTCTTGGCCTAGCACGAGCGTTGTCTCTGTCAGCGCACCATCAAGGAAGTGTTACTGCAGTGGAAAGATACAACTCCGGAAGATGCCACTTGGGATCCGACCACCATTCTACAACAATTTCCTCATCTCAAGCCTTGAGGACAAGGCTCTTTTTCAAGGGGGAGGGCATGTTAGGGACCTAACCTCCCTAACCCCTCATGTATAAATAATACTATGTTTCCATGTAATAAAGGTCGACATTAGTTAATAAGGCCTATTTATTAAATTGGAATAAATCGGTGTAAGAAGACCTAATAAAAGCTTCCACTTCTAGAAGGATCTTCCTCTAGAATGATCTTTACAAGATAGAATTAGTATACATAAGAGTAGGAGACATGAGAAGTTTGGTCTTGAGAATTATCATAATAGAGCGATGCTCTGCATGCGGTTTCCCCCTCGAAGAGTTAAGTGAACATTGTTTCCTATCAATAAAGGTATTATTTTGGTGTTGTGGTTTCATATATGGTGTTGTTCTGCTGTTATTCTCTGCAGTGTTTATGTTTTCTGCTATTATAATAGATCTGGTACCTTACACCAAGTTGATGAGCTTGGCTTAAATGACATAGAGATTTTTGTAGGCAGAAGAGTGGTTGTAGTCTTTTTTGTGTTGCAACTCATCACACAAAGTTATTGAAGAGGAGACTCTAGTAGCTAGATTTGCGCCTCAAGCAACCATAAAGATGTGGGTCCACAAGAAAAAGGTTACCATAGAATAGTACCGAGGCGATCGACATGACCTTATAGGTTTGTTGAGATAGTTGCTTGGTAGTGGAGCAAACGGGTCCACCAAATAGACTTACTAAAGAGTGGTACCATGATAATCAACTCGAAAAAAGCATTCTATTAGGAGAGATCTCAAATGAGGGTGTCGATAGGAGCCATACCCTTTTTTTTTTAACTCCTGCTTGAATATTACTCGCTGGCAAAAATCTCAATACTACAATTTATGTAGGAATTTCATGGACTGACAATAGGGAGCAGGGTTTCGATGGTCTTAAGGGAAAGGGAATGCTAAGTGCTATAGCTCTTTGATATACATATGGGGTCCAACATTAGTATTCGACCCAATTTTTAACAACACCAACTAAGGAGGCTTGTCTATACCCTTGGTTGTACTACCTGATTACCTAGGTACTAGAGAGTAATCTTCCTTGGTGTTGTTCTTGATGCACTATAGCAACAATAAGGTTGATCAACTTATTAAAAAAATTCATGTAATTTAGGAGACTTTCAATATACCCTATTGTACGTGGAAGTAAAATTATGCATATAGGTGTTGTTTGATACAATACTACTCCAAGGGGTACCAACACTAGTTACAAGGGTGTCTAACGAGGTCAAATCACTTGTATTTCCTGTATGCATTCTTCCCCTTTCGCAAATTTAGTTGTCGGATGATAGATCATTGTGTTATTTATAGACGTCATAATACATCTCTAGCTTAAAAAATGCTCTAAAGTATTGACTCGAGAAAGTGCTTTGATACCACTTGTGATGTTATTTATTAGAAAATTGGAAGATTCAAAACACAAATAATAGAATTTACCTATATTTATTGCAGGAATGATAGATTACAACAATAATGGGCAATAAAAGAACTAGAATACCACAAAATGTTATCCTTCTATTGATGAGAACAATGTTCACTTGCCTCTTTGAGGGGACAACCTCCAAACGAGCAAAGCTAATATTATAATAAACTTCACAATACATCTGATTACATTGTTTATACTTCTTTGTATAGTTATATCTACATCCTAGGAACTTTCTAGAGAAAGAACTTTCAAGTAGGTAGAACCTTCTAGTATGCCTTCTTACAATTTTTCTTTTCACACTACTACATGGGCCTTGTTTACTAGAGATGGCCTCCATACATAGCAACCTATCCATGTACTTAGGGGGTTAGGGTAGGACCCTAACATAGGGATAAGTTTAAATTAATACGGTTAAGATTCATGGCTTAAGGTTAAGGGTTTAAATATTTAGGGCCTAAGAGTTAGGGGTTTAGTATTAAGACTTTGGGGTTATGGATTATGGGTGCAAGGTGCAAGGGCTTATACTCGGGGCTAAAGGTTGAAGTTTAGGGACTTAGAGCACTATAAGATTTTGGGTATTTGGCCACCAAAAAAGTGTTCAATTTTTGTTCTCCCATTATGGCTCATGAAATCAATCTTTATTGTGATAACTAATTTACATTTTGGACACATTGATAATAATGATTACCATAAGGACTAACATCAAATACATAATTTTATTGTTCTTGATTACAAAAGAATGTCTAAAATCGTGCATGTGTCAATGACCTAATATTAGAACGTTCTATACAGTGACACAATCTACATCTAGAGAAATTACCATCCTTGTGATGTAATTAAGGATATTCTTATGTCCAAAATAGTGAACAAAAAAATTGAACATTACACCTTTATGAAAATTATTTTTGTTTGGTTTTTAAAAGCCATTTTGTTGGGTTCAATTTGCACATCTAAATCATCTAAAAAACAAATAAGTCTTGTAAGGATTAGATTGATCCATTTTCTACTTGGTTGATATTAATTTGAAAACTCCTTCAAATTAAGCGTTTAGAATTTTAAGTGCAAAGATTTTCTTAGAAACCTCCTTAGTAGTTAGTGCCCTAAAATATCCTTCCTAGGCTTGTCATCTATCTTGAGCTAATGAACTCAGGCCCTTAGTTGATCCCTTGCTGATCGAGGAGGTGTCAGAGTTGGACATGAATGTCTTACTTCTCTTCATTGAAGGGGTTGGTTTGAAGGCTTTGGTTAATGTGTTGTAATTTCTCTTTAATGACTATCTAGTGCTTTCAACAATAAAAATAATTTGGCACCCATACCCACTTATAAAGGAGATTATACACAATATGGCATTCTCCTATTTTGTGATGCACCTTATGTCACCTCTTTTCCTGGGAAGGAGGTTCCAAATCCTCTAATACACTTAGTGTAACTCTAGTTTTAAGAGGGAAACATTTAAAATAAATGTGTTTATATGAATTCACAATTTTTACTCTCTTGCAAATACAAATCAATATATATGCAGATGATTTAAGAGAGTGGCCTTGCCAAGTACTTGCATAGCTCTTCCACCATTGCAATCAAAATAAAAATGTGTTTTTCTTGCACAAGATCGTGCAATCTAGCCTCTTTATGATTCTTTATTTGTCCTTCTAGTGGCTGGATCATGTAAAATCCATAACTCAAAGGACTCTTTCCTCCTTAACTTGTTGGGATCATAAATCCTAATCTTGGCTTTGAGGGCATTCCAGACACTTTTCCCCTTGCAATATTCTTGCAAGCAACATGCCTCCCTCACCCTATAGGTATAAACCATGATGAAATCACCACACATTAGCCATTGAGATTCCAACAACTCATCAACTATCCATCTCTAGAAGAGGGGCCATTCTTTTATGTTTCTTGATGCATATATATTGGCTAGGTCGAAGATATGACCATCAATTTTCAAGAAAATCCAAATCAGTACAAGAGGGGATGATTCCCCATCTAATAACAAACGAGGTAACCTGGGAGGCAATAAAGTTAATACACCACGCTTTCCCTCAACATGGATTTATGAAAAAGCAATAGCATGAAACCAAATGATATTTAAAGTAGTTTTTAGCAAATTATCGTAAATTAAAACACTTCCTAGATATAAAAGACATTAATAACCTTGAACAAAGTTGTTATGCTATGGATCGAGAGGCCTTGACATTCCATGATGCTACCTTCACTAGGAATCGATAACAATACAGTCCACATTGAACTCGTTAATGTTTATCTCAATGTGATCAAGAGTTCGTAAGAATTTGTGATCATTAGCCCTTTTAAGATTAAAGCACGGAAACAATCATATAAGGTACAAATCTTGTTTTTATTTCAAACTCATCCAAGGGTTCAAAAAATGAGGTGGGGAGCATACCCTCTTACCTCCACCTTGAGAAGAGGATGCATGGGAAGGGTGGACCACCTCCTTTCCAATCAGTAAGGTTTTAGGCATCATCATCCTAATGATTACTTAGTTGGAAGGTTAAGTTTTTTAACTACAACCACC
Source organism: Picea engelmannii (assembly GCA_009831015.1). NCBI lineage: Eukaryota > Viridiplantae > Streptophyta > Pinopsida > Pinales > Pinaceae > Picea > Picea engelmannii. The sequence continues at coordinate 9,330 of ML842411.1, read as the reverse complement.
TTATTTTTATGGGCGTTCTTGTTAATGACCCAAATCCGACCACCAATCATATCAACGATGGCTTAAGGAGTTGATTTTGCTTAAGCTTGCACACTTGTAACTATAGGGTTTCACTGATCCATAGGGAGATAGTCCTAGATTTCATGGTCTAGTCTTTGATAACAATAAGATAAGATACTTTCATTAATGCTAAACAAATGGACACAAATGTAGGTCAATGGGACTTAAACGTACAACTATTGTAAACACATAGTGGGAGTGCAAAATATCTCATGTTGTTGCTCAATCAACAATAAGATAAGATATGATAAGAAAATATAATTTTATTAATGTCCGACTAATGACCACAAAAGTAGGTCAAATGGATTGTTGAGTACAATGATGTTAATACAATGCGGGAGTACCAAAAGGTCTCCTATATAAAGGTGGTAGGAAGAAAGTAAAGTGCAATAAGGTGGAGTAGTAGAAGGTGAAAACTACCCCGAAGCATGAAAAACCCTTAACCTCAAGCTCTTATACCTTCTTAGATGATGGGGTGCATCATAGGAGAATGATTGAGGGCAAGAGAAAACATAAGAAATGAAATAGTTCTATCATGGAATGGATACATCTCTCTTATCATATGAGGTAAAATGAAGAAAACTGAGTATAGTCGGGTGTCCCGAGGGGGGACTGGTGGGGTGTATGGATCGTTTGTTGCACTGCTAGTTGATAGAGGTAGTGCACCGACGAGGTTTGGGGGATCTCATTTGTCTCCCGGGAGGGGATTTAGTCTGGTAATGTCGTTGAAATATTGTGAGATGATGGAGGGTCCCACAGGTCCGAACTAATCTGGAATGTGGGGTTGTGTTGGTGTCGATATGTCTCTTAGTGCCCCTTCATGAAAGTAGCATCGGGAAAAAGGAGGTGATCCGTTGGATGGGGTCCGGTCTCATAGGAGCCAGAAGAGTATGGGCTCGGAGCCTAAGGGCCTCCTGTATGTATAAGGCTAAACATCGTTGATCTGGGTACCTAAAGAAGCATGTGAGGGTTTGAGCCCCCTTGAATAAACATTGAAACTACCCCCTGATCTCATAATATATGGGGCACCGCAAAATTAAGTGCTCCTTAGTCTCGACCTCCTGTAACTGACATAAATGATAGATCCTCTCTAGTCGATCAATTTGGTGGTTTGTCTCTACCCGAAGTCTATAAGATCTTACTCTAAGTTGGCCTAGGGGAATGCGAAGAGCATGTACCCAGTGTCAGAATGTATACAATGGTCGAATGATGATCCCATCCCTAATCTCCAAGAGATGATCAATGTAAAGGGTCATCTCTGGACATAACTCATCCGGGGGTTTAACCCAAGTGGTTTGGATAAACTGCCTATAAATGTCATCTATGGTGATCTTGTTCCACACCTTCCTGGTAGGTAGGAGATGGCCAGGTGCATCCAAGGAATACTGAAACAAAGGGAGGCGATCAATATGAATGCCCACTGACCCTAAAAGATCTGAAACCCCTACAAACCAACCTCGGGCTCAACCCGAAGGGATAGAGAGGGAAATAGTCTTAGAAGAGCAGTAAGCCAAGTACGGGTATCAGTCTTGCCCTGTCGTTGAGTCGGCTAAGCCCCAGATGCAATGTAGGAAAGAGATAAGTTCAAACACTGTCTCAAGTCGGAAGGGCCGAGCCCCAAATTCTACTAGAGTGATGTGATGAGGGATTGTCTGCTTGCATCTGGTGATGCGTTAGAGGAGAAGAGTTTGGACTCTCTCAATTGATGCTTAATCATACTCCAGTAAGGAAGTCCCTCATACCTCTGAGACATATAGAACAATGGGTCATATAAGGGATTCCATAAGAGAAATCTTGCATGAGATGTCTTGAAAATGGTGGTGGAAACACTGTCTCTCGAGAAGGGCTAAAGACCCATAACCCTTGGCAATCTGAGGCTGGAGAGCCAATCACAAACTGAAATGGGGTCTTGAAAACCACCCTCCCAAGTATGTGTAGGTGTTGGTGATCTCAATCTCCTCCCCTCTGAAGAAGAAATTAAGTTCTATGGACTTCTTCGACCCGATAAAGATCATAATATTGGTTTTACCCAGGTTGGTCATTAACTGCCGAAGATCACAGAAGAGAGCAAGGGCATCCAACTATCTTTGTAATCTTGTCGGAGATGAGGCGAGGAGGACCACATCATCATCAAAAAGTAGGATGGATATTAGAACTTGGTGGAGGAGATACCTATCACCGTCTTGGATATGCTCATGGAGAAAGGCCTCTAGCTCATCAATATAGATCCCAAACAAGGTGGGTGACATGGGGCAACCCTGTTTAACTCTAATGGTACTTTTGATGGAATCTCATATCCCGTGATTTGTGTGGAGACGACCAAGGACTGACTCATAGAGGCACATGGTGGCATTCAACAAGGTATGGGAGATTTCAATGTATTTGAGCCTCTAGAATATGGCTTCTCTTGGGACAGAGTCAAAATCCTTCCGAAAATACACAAAGCAACGATAGACTTTCGAAGATCGACGTCGTGCATCCTCGATGATGACCTGAAGGGTGAAGATGCGGTCAATGGTTTGATGAGTAGGTCATAATCCTTCACGTCCCTTAGCTCTTAGGTGTCTACGCTCAATCTCACTAGAGAGCTTCCTATCGAGAGTCGTAGCATAGAGCTTCAAGAATGCGTGGCCCACCATGATCATCCTATAATTGTTGGGATCCGAGTTGGGGCTCGATTTGTGTATCAAGTGAATGATGTGGTGTGACCATGCTGAAGGGAAACTTGTACGAACCACGTGGTTGAATGAGTCAACCAAGTGAGAAACCAAAGCTCGAAGACCATGATTAAAGAACTTTGCCTGAAAACCTTCCTTGTATGTTGCTTTTTTGTTGTTCTTCACCCAAATGGCCTCTTTGATGTCCCCATCTGAAAATAAGTAGCATGAGGAGGGTGGAGAAGTGAACTAAGTACGTGGCTAAAAGAAGTAAAAAATGAGTGTGCACAAGTAAATCCATAACAAGAAAAGGTCAACCATGATGGAACTTAAAGTTGAGGCCAAAAGAGGGGAGAGAAAAGAAGGCTCCTTAATTGAGTCATTAATCACTATGAAGACATTGATTCAATGTTTGATAATTTCATTTGGAGAGTACCAAGCACCGAGGAAGCCTCGTTATGTAATCTCAGGGGGATCTATATATCAAGGAGGTCCATCACTCCTAACAATCAAAGTTAGGGGAATAATAATTGAATGGAGGATTGGCTACTCGATTGAGCCTCAAGAGTAGTACTTTACATGGAGAGAGTCTGAATTTGAGCCATCCCAAAGCTAATCTACTTGTTGGTTCAATGGTGCTTATCTTGGGATCTAGGACAAGAGCTCCACAAAAGTCTCATGGAAGTTGGTCTACTTATTGGATGGGGTGTGGGGGATTGGGAAGAAATTCAATGTCTCATTGATTTGATATCTCAGGAGGCTTGGACCTCTACTTGTTGTAGCCCCTACATGGACTTCCCTAACCATAGGTAAGCATATTTTATCTATATAATGAAAGAGTGTAGAGAGAGCGTCGCTTGAGTCCATGTAAAGGCAATAAAAGCTCACCTCAATCTCATAATAGATAATACATTCAAACATGAGGTGATCCTTCAACTCTATATCCTATAAGTGGTTATGTTGGCAAGTCTTATTAAGGCAAGGGAGGTGGTGATTAGTTTCAACCTGAACTTGATGAGAGCTAACTTTAAACTATCCAAGGGGGATCTTGAGAGCATGCATCTAGTGTTTATGCTTATACACGAGTTTGAAAATAAGTTTTTCTCTCAGTGAATGAAAGTTGGTGATGGGTATATTAATGTACCATGCATGAAATTTAATTATCCTATTCCCTGCCCAAATGACAATGGGATATTTTAGGTATTTTGATGTATTAATTGTCACACTTATGCATTTAGGGGTCTAAGATTACAAAACAGGAGTGGGTCATGGTAGATAAAACCCGTCATTGGTACAAAAACTCACTAAAGGAAAGGCTAAAATCGCATGGGTAGGTAGGGTATTTCCCACATAGGGCACAAAAGTTGGACAATCTAATCAATAGAAAAAACCTTCGACCAAGGATGAGAACACAACTAAGGTATTTCTATAGACCTAAGTCTAGAAAATGTGATTCCTCGAGAAAGAAAAAATGAAAAGGCCATTAGTTAGGCTTTGGGCTCCAAGGCAATGTCATCCAGGTGGCTTCTTGACCTCCTTTACCAATGGCTTTACCATGGCCTCTAGTGGTGCAAGATCATCAAAGTTCTAAGGAAATGTGTGATTTTTTATATGAGTTGCAGAGATCTTTACATTCATGATTATTAGTATATATGAGGATTTCCTTAGAGAAATTATCATTACCTCAAGGTAAACCTTAGGATTAGGATGCCTTGGAATTATCATTGTCACTGTGCTTGTGATTACTAGTAACTAATTGTTGATGTGTTTTCCTTGATTCTCATGTCCTAACCTGTCAATGATTTCTCCATGCTCGAGACAACGATGTAAAGTCTTCTTTTCTTTATGAAAGTCTCCATGAAAATCGTAATTGTAGGTTAAATCCTTGGAATTTTTCAAAGGTTTCTTATATTGTGTTTCACAAGGAAAAAGTGAAAATTTAGCTTAAGTCAAAGGGTGCAAAGCTATTTGCTTGGAGTGTTTTTTGCATGGTGTGGTATCTCTCCACACCACATTATCCCCTAACATGGAAACCAATGCATTCATTTACTCCTCCACACTTTCACTGCCTTCGCACTTCACATCACCCTTGGCATGTGAAATACAAATAATAGGAGGAAGGCTCTTACATTTGCTCCACTATGCAAGCCATTCCTACTCACCCAATCCCTTTTCACCTTCACATTGTCACATTCCACACCCCCTACAATCCTATTTTTTAAGTGTCCCTTCACATTTCTTGATAACCCCCTCACTCTTGCAATTATATACCTTGTCACATGTATCATCGTGTTATGCATCTCTATATCACTTTTGGATGCAAAGTGCAAAGACTTGTCATTTCGATAATTCTCTCCATCCACCTTCTACCTCCACCTACATGGTATGTGATGATTTTGGACTTGCAGTGGTTGCTTCCTTGGATGATGCATGGTTTTGGTACTTAAATAGAGTACAACATAAATACATGACAATAAAGGGTGCACTTAACTTATACCACCTTTCTCATCAATCCTTCAAGGTTGGCGCCAATGTTGTGATATTATGAGGAATGCAAGGATATGATTAAGTAGGTGGATTAACACTTGGGTTAAAAAGGATAGAAAGGCACATTGATAAATGGTGATACTCTAAATTCTTTAGAATGTAGTGATAGATCCTTTCACTAGTAAGTAACATGTAAGTGGTATTAAAAGTTACCGAAGGAAGAATAAAGGAAGAATGAGACTTGGGTCCAAGGATTGGCGAATGTTGGTTGTTTGATAGAGGTATTTGATATTTGAGAGGTTGTTGGTTGGTGTGCTAAAAAATTTGATTATAAATATCGGGTGTCAAATTGCATATTCCACTTACTTCCTCCACGTTCAAGAAAATGTTACAACTTCCAAAACCTACTATGATTTTCAAGATGCTCGAGGCCGATATTTTCTTAGATGCACATGTGTTGTTTTAGTATTTTGAATAAGTGACCTCGATAGCCTAAGCCAAAAGTTGCAAAAGCATGCTAGGTCAGTATCCTTGAGTTTGTAGACCCCTTCAGAAAGATAGTTATATACCATGTCACATGTATCATCATGTTATGCATCTTTGTATCACTTTTGGATGCACAATGCAAAGACCCGTCATTTCGATAATTCTCTCCATCCATCCTCTACATCCACCTACATGGTATATGATGATTTTGGACTCATAGTGGTTGCTTCCCTGGATGTTGAATGGTTTTGGTAATTAAAGGGAGTACAACACAAATAAATGATGATAAAGGGTGCGCTTAACTTCTACCACCTTTCTCATAAATCCTTTGAGGTCAACACTAATGTTGTGATATTATCAGTAATGAAAGGATTTGATTGAGTAGAGGGATTAACACTTAGGTTACAAAGGATATAACATAAAATGCCTCATATAAAGAAAGGCACATTGTTAAATGGTGATACTCTAAATTCTTTGGCATAGTGATAGATCCTTTTATTGGTTAGTAGCACATAAGTGGTATTAAAAGTTACCCAAGGAGGAACAAAGGAAAAATGTGGCTTGGGTCTTAGGATCGACGAATGTTGGTTATCTGATAGAGGTATTTGATATTGATACATTGTTGATTAGTGTGATAAAATATTTAATTCTAAATATTGGGTGGCAAAGTTAGATAGAGAAGGTAAGTTGCATATTCCACTTACTTCCTCCACATTCAAAAAAATGTTACAACTTCCAGAACCTACTAAGATTTTCAAGATGCCCAAGGCTAATGTTTTCTTAGATGTACACATGTGGTTTTAGTATTTTCAATAAGTGAATTCTATAGCCTAAGCAAAAAGATCCAAAATCATACTAGGTCAACATCCTTGAGTTGATTGGCCCTTATAGAAAGATGGTGTGGCTTCTTCCTCGTATAGTTGGAAAAAAATCTACATGTCACATGTATAGGTATGTAGTGTAAATTATTTACCATACATTGCACAAGAAAGAGACATTAGATTGGGGAGAATTGATTTCCCACTAAATTTCCCATCGATTGTTGAAACCCTGGAAAAATGAGAGGTTCCACATGGCTTCATACTCGTTTTTTGCTCTAGTCTTTCGTAAAACCTTTGAAAACTTAGTACTGCGAGTTGGTATTGATTAGGAGGTTGACCATGTGTATTTTTGGTATCTATCTCTTTAGAGGCATAAAGCGTCCTTCCACTTTTACAAAGTCCATGGTATTTTGTGAGTAAATTTATGCAAATAATCACGAGAAGAGAACCAAAGTACTTGACATTGGAATCTAAATTTTTTATTTTTATTTTTACTTTACTTTTATTTTATGAAATGCGCATCTAGGGGAAACCCTCCTGGCACTTCCCCTCATTCCGAGGATGGTAGCCAAGGTAAACTGTCTAGTTGTAGTTTTCGCAACCTTACCTGGTGGGGACATCAAGTGAGGCCCACAATATCCACATAGGTAACCAGCTCAGGGACTTGACCCCGCAACCTCCTGCTTGTAATTCACTACTCTCAACCACTCGAGCTAACATATCAGGATGGAAGCTAAGAATTTATTGACAAGAAAGGGGAGTTTTTTCCATGAAACACAATACACTTAGGTTAAGTTGTGCATATTTGAGGGGAAACCTTTTAATCCACCAAAGTTTGTGTGTGATTGATTCTTCAGGGTTGAGGTTTGTATACCATGTGAAAAATGGGTTGATTTCCTTCACCATAGGAAGAATAAACAATTCTTGTTTGTGCCTTTTAAATTTGTTGGGATTTTTGTGAAGGACATAGGACAATTAATTAAGAAGGTTTGTGGGCAAGGGAGGCGAAAGCTATTCCTAGATATGTTCAAAGACATTTGTTCATAGTTATATTTTGGTTATACCAAATGTTTTCTACAATCTGAAGTACTTAAAGAAGGAGTGAGAGATAATGAAGCTATTGTAGAGAAGAATGTTGCTGACAATATTTTTACATAAGATTTAAGCCCTATTTGCAAAGTGAAAAATTTGAAGTTTCTTGAAATCTCTCATATAGTGGCAAGTTTCTTGAAAGCTCTCGTATAGTGGCAAGTTCAAATGTTCATACAAAGACTATGAAGAAATGGGAAAAGAACCTCGAGGGTAATGAACAATATAAAGCTATCATCAAGGAACACCTTAAGATCAGTCGAAGGGACAAGCTTGGATTTGGTTCTAGAGGAGGGATTGTCAACAATTCCCCTTGAAATTTGTCATCATCAACAAAAGCCTTTGTTTCCACCTCAGTTGGAGAAAGGAACCAAAAAAGGATAGTTGAAACACGTGGAGATGGTGACGATGGAGAAAACCTTGGAAAATCAAAGAGGGAAAAGGAACATACCATTCATATACACTGTAAATGAAAAAGGTCGATGAGTAATCAGGAAGAAGTATCATCCAAAGGAAATACTAAGGAGCAGGTTAATCATGTTGAAAATATGGAAACTATTAGTGACCTAGTTGGATTCCATTTTGGGGTGATTGGCTAATTAGAAAGCAATAGGGAAATTGGAAATGAGCTAATGCATCTAGAGTTGCCTGCTTTTGAAGACATTTATATCAATGCACCATTGTAGTTATGATGAACAAACCAAGAAACTCTAGATGTCTGAAGTGAAGGTTATAAGAGAATAACTAATAGGGAAAAATGATGTTGTTTTTTATGCTAAGGGCTCAAGGGCTTTTGGTACCCTAAAAATGCACAAGGATACAAGGAAAATGATGGAACATGTCGTAGATGAAACATAGAGGAGCTTCAAGAATTCAACAAAATAATGGTTGTGCTAGAGAAAGTATTGAACCTATAAGCTTTATTTGCATAACCCATTAGTACCCACGTAACTAAAGACATTAAAGGGGACTTTCTAGAAAGGTCAAACATAGTAAAATAAACTCAAGAGTTATAGTCCAGGGTTATAAGAACTATATCAAGTAATGCATAGGATATGATAGTTGTTTTCCTTGATCTTTGGGAAGTCATTAATAATGTTGTTTTCCCGACATGTAGAACTCTTTTGCTTAAGAAAAAACTGGAAATTGAACTTAGACATGATGTCCGAAACTTCAATGAAAATTATGTGGATACTTTCATAAAAAAAATAAAGACCATTAAACATCATAACAGACAGAAGGATAATCTCACTTTTGACATCAGATTGATAGATATACAGAGAGGTTGGGATAATAGGACTGGTACTATTCAACCATTGGTTGTAGGTATGATACCCTTGAACATAAAAGATTCCAAGTCTTTTTTAGAGTTCTTGAACTCATGAACAAACTAGAAGGCTTGACTCTTATCCAAAAAGATAAGATCTTAGAAAGGAAGAGTTTGAAGCCAAAGTGGTTGAAAGTAAAGTTTCTATGGGTGTGGAATTTGGAATCCTTAATCATTACTATGGAATTGTGGTTAAGAATTGGGTGATAGAGTTTATGGTGGAAAACATGGAGAACATCTCCTTTAGAAAAGCTCAATTTGACATCCTATGTGGACTTGAGGACAAGGTGCTTGCTTTAAAAGTAAATGAATAAATCACAATGGGCCCCTTTGGGTAGTGTATCAAGGATTGGGTGAATTGGGTTGTTGATGTTGTTGCCAAGTCCTCTTAAAATTAGAAAAA